>JAJEJO010000788.1:68752-274574 GCA_020662805.1 Glaucomys volans | reverse complement strand
TTTGTCTGCTGCCTGTGCCAAATTGCCTTTCTGTTTCTCAGTGTCCCTGCTCAGAGGGATGGTGTGCCTGGTTGTGAAAGATGCTGTCAGCTTGACTCCCTAAGTACTTTTTTTGAGATCTGTGTGATGAGTTCCCGCAAGTGAAGTTCCCAGGGCAGGGATTTGGTCTGTTCTTTCCCCAGGTGTGTTTTATGAGGGGGGTTTTCAAGCATTAATGAATCAAAGTGCTTCTAGAATTGTATCCCATTGTTCTCCACAGGGCACCGCCTGTAGAAAGAGGGAGGAGGTCCATCACTGTTTTCTCTCAGGGATACTGAATTGTGGGGCTTTTTTTTGGGGGGGGGGGCGTGTTGTTTGCTTGTTTGTTCCCTTCTTAAGTGGGATTTTTGTGCAATGAACTCTGGCACTTGACCCCATTCAGTTTCTCCCAGTTGCTGGTCCTGCTGGAAGCTGAGTCAGTGGAGAGGGGGCCTTAGGTGCAGGCTCTATCTGGCCTTTCTGAATTTGTATTACCCCAAGGCAAAGCTGTTTCTGAGCACTGAGCTGTCTCTTTCCTCCCAGTTCCTCGTCTCCCTGCTGCTATTCCTCCTCACTGCTGGCCTCAGTGGAGTGGGGGAGGGGGACACGGACTTCTGGACTCTCAGATCTGCAATGCAAATTAGTTTCTGTGCCAGAATATCTCCTGCCAGAGATTCTCCCATTCTAGGCTCCCTTTAGATCTCATAGTAGGCGTCTGCTGAATTCATGTGTGGATTTTGGGTTGGAATTTACTAATCTAAGCACCTGGTCTTATAACCAAAAGCTCAGTCCTTGTTCCCAATGCCAATTCAATAATGAGGACACTGTTTTGAGAAAAAAGAAAAGGAAAGTTTATTGTTTTGCTAGCAAAGGAGAAACACAGGGGCTCCTGTCCCAAAGGCTGTGATTCTGCCCATCAGGAGGAAGAGGGGGGTATTAAAGGAGCTCTTTGAAGGCTGTATTCCAGGTGTGCCCTGACAGGGTCTCAGGGTGCCCTGAAGGCTTGTTAGCATCCACTTGATAATTTGGGAAATACTTCCTAGATCCTCCGGCAGATATCTCCTTTCTGTAGAGCACAGATAGCTCAGGGTAATCTTGTTCCCTGCTCCCAGTTTAGGGAGGAGAAGAGGGAGAAGAGGAAAAGAAAGACAAGTCCCTTTTAAAAATAAGCCTCAGAACTATATTCAAAAGGTGAAGTGGACCACTGTCGTAGTCTGAGTTTGGGCCACTTTTACAGGGAGGTGTTTAAGTCTGTGTTTCCTGTGTGTGGCTGGCAGATGGGGCCTTTCCATACCAGCTTATTTGGCTGAATAGCCTCTGGGTCTGCCCAGGGTGAGCTGCTCCTCTGATCCTGGGGTTTCCCATGCCAAGATATTCCAGCACTTATAGATCTTTTCAGATTCTGTAATTTTTTTTTCTTTTTTCCCCCCACCTCCAGCTCCCACCTGGAGCTCAGCAACAATTCAGTTCCTTATCCTTGTCTGGTGTACCCCAGCTTACCCAGTGTTCAAGGCTTTCTGTTCAATATTGAGTATCAGAAGAGTTTTTGTTTGTTTGTTTGTTTGTTTTTTCTTTCACTCAAGTAATTCCCTGCTGTTTGAGTCATGGAGCTGTGAGAACTGCCACTTCCCCCTAATCTGCCCTCTTTCTCCCCTGTTTTGTTTCTTATGATTTATCATTTTAACTCAGGGAGTGGTATCTTAAATAACTCTTCCAATGTCACTGAAAATATTCCAGTGGTTTTAAGGATTCAGTGGATATTTCTGAAAGGACTCAAATTTAACCTTTTAGTAATGAAGTGGTATAAATTTGCAAGCACACACCTGGTGATACTGTGGGTTATCAGTTATGTTGACAGTCCTGCTTCCTCAGACGTTGAAGTATAACTCCAGAGAAGCACACTGAGGCAAGTGTAGAGTAGAAAGTAGCAAACTTTATTGAAGGATAGTAAAACAGACTTCTCCCTGGTGGAAGAAGGGGACCGAAGGCAGAATCCATGGGATGAGGAAGTCCTATCCTTTTTATACATCTAAAGTTTCCTTTGTTCTCCTGCATTCTTCTCCCTTATCTTGTTCATTTTCCCCCATCCTGTTTGTCACTGAGAGAGGCGAAAAGTGAAAGGTGAAAAGTGTCCAGAAAAAATCACTCTGGACGCAAGAACTCACGCAAGGGATTTTATTAGGCAGACAAACAGTGTTTGCCCTGAAGGGAGAGAGAGAAAGAGAGAGAAAATGAGAGAGAGCAGGAGAGCAAGAGTGAGAGTGAGTGAGACAGTCAGCGAGAGAAAGAGTGAGAGTAAGAGAGGGAGAGAAGAAAAAGGGCAGAAGGTGGCACAGAAGCCTCTTTTGAATGGTGCCGTTTTTTGCGGGCTGATGAGGGTTCTAGCCAATGGCTGCCAAGGATGTTTGCAGGCGGACAACCAATGGCTGCTGAGGATATTCATGGGCAGATGAGCTGGAAGGGGGAAGGGATTGCAGCAGCAAAAGGGCGGAGTGGTCAATAGTGCAGCTTTATATTACAAGAGGAATGTGGAATGGCCAAAAGATTGGAAGCAGATGGGCAGGGAGAAGGGCCAAATGAAGTGACCCAGGCAGGTAGCAGCCCAGGCATTAATTAGAAATTTTCTGTCTGCAGCTTTTTGGTAGGCATAATTATAGGCAGGTAATCTTGGTGATTAAAGGGCTCTGGAGACATTGACATTCCAGTCTGGGGGGGGGGGGTCTCCAACTTCCTAGATCCAAAATGGTCTCCATTTTCTTGATTCAACCCCATTACCTATTCTATACTAACTGCCTGTCTTTAATTTTGGCTTCACTAGGAATCACTGATAATTGCTCCTTTTTAATTATTCAATCAAATAATAAAAAACAAGTAACTTCATATATTGAAAAAGATTTAGACATCATGCATGTGTATACAAATATGTATAAAATAAAATGTGGGCTTACTTTCAATGTATTCTTTTTTATTTTGTAATAATTGTGAGTTGTAACAATGTTTCCTCTAATCATTGTTTTAGTTGAATATACCACTTCACTCAAGGGCCTAGACTACTACTTATGAAGATCTTTCCAGTCATCACTCGAGCAGAAAATTATATTGTTATAGCAACAGAAAACAGATTAAAATGTTGTGTTCCCCACGGAGATTCTCCAGGGAGATTCTCCAGCACCATCGGGAGAGTCAGCCTCACCCCTATCCCAAATCCCCTCCCTATAGCCCACCCCAATCCCTTCCCCTCCCTATAGTCCCTCCCTAATCCCTTCCCTAGCCCTATAAAAGTTGGCAACAGAAGAATAAACGTGCGATTTTCCTGGCACACCGCTTTTAGGTGTATGGGTGGTCATTGCTGGCCTGCTAAAATAAAGGCTTCTTTTGGGTTTATGTGATTGTTTTGGATGATTTTATTTTCTTTGGATACGACAATATTAAGGCTTTTAATTTATAGAGATTTCTTATAAGGAAACTGAAGTAGAAAGTTCCCTTTTCTCATGAAACCTCTTTCAATATATTTAAAATGATCTTTTTATTTTGAGGAGTTGAAGTGACCTGCTGTTATCTAGGTTTAAAATCCATACAGTGCTATTGGTTCTATGTGGCCCCATCATTTCCATTGCATTGTGATTTTTAAAACATTTTTGAAAAGAAACAAATTACATATTATATCTGGTAATTCTATTCACAGAAAAGAAAAAAATATGTTGGTAAGCCTTATATTATTGGTACTGAAAATTCTGCCTTCCTTTGACCCTAGCAACCCAGCTGAAAGGTAAGATCTCACAAGATCACAGTGGTTTACTAATAATCTGTTGCAACTGAGCCAAGAATTTCCCTTTCCATAGTACAATCTTCCTGTTTCCGACCAGTGACCAGCCACATTTCACCCCTTGTAAGTGGAAAATATAATCAACCCAAATCTCTGAGAAGTGAGATGGTAGAGTTAGTTGAGTTTGATGTGTCAAATAAGGATGCGCAGTGTTACCAAGCACATTCTGAGTTCTCAGGAAACTTCAAGGAATTCTTTAATCAAGCTCGGAAGTAGAATCTGGATTAAAAGGAAGAAGTATGTGATCATATGATATTTCTCTCTGGGACAAGAATGAGGATCTCACTTCCTCATTTTAATAACAGAACCATGTATCAAATGTTTTGATTTTCTTTCAGGATACATAATATTTACTTCATCAGGAAGAATAATGACAGCATCACTCATCTCAATCAGACAAGACATGAAATGAACAGTGTGTATAATAATAGGCAAATGTGATTTACATGATGGTTGAACATAACTTACTAACACCATTGCTTCTACTCCATATTAAGTTTCTGTAGGAACCAAAGATGATACAGTCTCTGCACATGATATTAGACAAAAGACAAAAAAAAGTAGGATGATAGAGTCTCCGAAATATTTTTTGTTTGTCCTCTTTCTTCAATTCTTCTGACATGTTATGAATTCGTGAAGACTTAGTTGATAACAATAAAAAGCTGTGTTTTCATTATGGTTATTTTTGTCTCCTAGATACTTTGACCTTTCACTCTTGTTTTCTGGGCAGAAATACTGTTAATTCCAAGGTGTTGGGACTTCCATATAATGACTTGTCATCTTCATTGTAGCAATCTTATCTATTTACTGACAAAGAGTAGCTATGTCAGAAACTCTCAGCTGATATTCTGTATATCTTGAATTTTCCTGAAATTGAACTTCTGGATTACTTATTTTAAGAAGTTAAGTTCACAGCAAATGTGTTTTAGTGAGATTTTTTGCTGCAGTGACTAAAAGACCTGGACAGAACAATTGCAGAGGAGGAAGAATTTACTGAGGGCTCACAGTTTCAGGGGACTTAGTCCACAGGAGGCAGCTCTATTCCTTGGGGCTCAAAGTGAAGCTGAACAACAGGGAAGGAGAGTGTGGCAGAGGGAAGCAGCTCACATGATGATCAGGAAGCAGAGAGAGAATGTGCTCTACTTTGCCAGATACAAATATGTACCCCAAAGACATGCCCCCAATTCCCACTTCCTTCAGCCACACCCTGCCACTTCAGTTATCTCTCAGTTAATCCCTTTTAGGGGTCTAATTCATTGATTGGGTTAAGACTTTCACAGCCTAGTCATTTCTCCTCTGAATCTTCTTGCATTGTCTCACACATTAGCTTTTGGGGGACTTCTCACCTTCAAACCATAACAAGGTGATTTGTCTAATATGGTGAATATGAGTTAAACAAAAGAAGATAGAAAATGAGTATCATTTGGTGGTGCAAAAGCAAGCCTTTTCATGCAATATCTTGGATGAAATAGTCAAAGGAAGGGTAATAAAAAAGTTTCAACATTCATATTTAAAATAGCCCTTTACAGAGAATTATTCTGCAACCCATACAAGCAAACCAAAGGAGAATTATGCACCATTATTTTGACATTGAATTGAGAACTCTTGGAAAGAGAGAAAACCAGAAGTCATACGAGATTTAAGGGGGAAAAAAAACCCACGAATGAATCTGAATATTTAGATTGGTGTTCTGATTTCAAAGAAGAAAGTTGAAATAGGAAGAATTAGAAAATAATGTTACTTAAGGTGAAGGATGAAATGATACAGATAAGTATTACTGAGATGTCCTTGATGAGATTCAGATATAAAGAACACAAAGAATAAGTGATATAAAACTGCAAAGAATAGTAATCAAAAGACTAAAATGTTACAATATGATAGTTTTATTTTGTAGCATAGAAAAGTATATTATTAATGAGCTTATATTCTAGTGATTTACATGTTAAGACTTTTTATGGAATTGTGTTAAGTGTGTTTATTTCCCAAAGTGGTCAGAATGATAAGGAAATTCTAGTCAGATATCTTTACATATATTTTTATATTCTAGTCATTTCAAAGAAATGCCACTCTTCCAAACTACACCCTCACATTATTTACAGGTATTTTCGCATTTATTTGCCTTTAACTTATTTATTTTGCTTTGGGGATACTTGGAAAGACCATGAAATTCCAAAACTCTGCAGTTTTATTTCTGTTAAAGCATGTTTCTTATCAAATGATATAACTGGAGTTTTGGACATTACAGGATTGACTGGAGGAGACAAGGGGTAATTTGTGGGAAATGGCTGTATGGTCAAGCTACAAATTGTGATAAAGGAAAGATCTGAATCACAGGTAATAATGAAAGAGAATTTGCACACCAGCATAATGGCATACTTGCAAAAAAGTGTCTACTCTACCGAGCTGTGTGTACCTATTTTTTCCAAGCAAGAGAAGTGCTGATAATTGTTAATATCATAGAACTATCTTTAGCTAAATATCTTCCACTAAAACTTCTGTCTCCCCCTTGTGTCAACTATGAAACATTTTATACAAGTCTCCTTCTTGCTCTCTTCTACTAGATTAGGTATCTCCAGTGTCCCATGTCCTAAATCCCATCTGTTCTCTCTTCTACGCTCTCAGTTGCAGACCTTTTCCATACACTTTTCTTCTTTCCCCCCTTGGAAGGTTGACTTTATTTCATCTTTTTTCTGAGTCCCACTGTTCAGGCAGCCCTGCAGTTTCCTATTCTCAAAACTCCTTCTCAGAACTCCAGATAAGAAAATAACCCCATCATTTTGAAGATGACTATCATCTCCTACTAAGCAATTAATAATATTCCAAGTAGCCAAAAAAACTACAGGGTTTAAGGAAATTGAAGGAAAGCTTGAGAAATTTGAAAGGAACACAGAGATACCAATGTTTTGGAACAACGTGGTTCAGTGATAAAACATTCAGTTCCTGAAAGGATAACTGGGAAAGCAAATAGATCTATTAGCAGATAAGAATAAGACAGAAAATTAGCTGTAAGAAGGAAGCCAGGGAGATTGGTACGACGCTATGATAGTGACTCACTCAGAGAAGTAGATCAATGCCTCATTTACCTGGGACTTGGAGATCTGAGAACAGAGTCCTTCCGGTAGCAACAATGGAATCTTTTTTTACATCCTGTTGTCTGTGATATCTGCCTAAGGCACTAGAAATAATAGTTTTAGAAATTGTCAAATAGTATTATAGATGGAACAGGAAAGTTTATTTTTTAATGTATCATTATCACAAAATTTTATGAAAATTATATTTTAAATTTATGCATGGTTGCAACATTTATCTACCAAGAACTTATTCTCTACTAGACCTAGTAGAAAGTAAACTTTGCTTTTGTCAGAGACAAAAATCAGAATTGGCAGGATAGATTTTTTTGAAGACAAATAGTCCTATATCCTAAACTGGAAAAGGGGAATTACATGTTTCTAAGAAACAATAATCTCCATCCCCTGAATTCCTGATCAGGAAGCTGGAATGTTACCAACTAGTATCACACCCACCTGTTCCTATGCTCTTCCTCCCTATGTTGAAGTGTTGAAACTGCATTCCCCAATACCCTAGCACCAGGTTCCAGATTAGGGTTCTCCTTCCACTAGCACTTCGCTGGATGGAGAGTGGGAGCTGTGATTTCTCTTGCAGGAGGTATCTAATGACCAGATGGGCACCTGAAATTCCTCACTGCTCTAGATCTCAGGCTAGCAGAACACAAGGTAATCTACTTCCTGCCCCTCAGCACTGTCATCAGATTTGTAAGTAAACTAATTCCCCATTTAGTCCCTTTCCTCCCTTCCCAACTAAAGCAGGAAGAACTCTCATGAAAGGATGGGTCTAAAAAACAAATCAGCACCTAACACCCTTCAAATTTTATCTTTATGCTGCATTTTTAATTTTTTAAAATAGATTTTTATTATTCTTACTGTGTTTCTAACAGAAGAAAAAACTTTAAAAATGTATGTTTATTCCAATTTTTAAGAACTAGTTGAGGAGCTTAGATTATGTCTTAACATATAAGTACTAGTAAAATTTTAGCTCTTAATAGCTGTGTTAGTCAGCATTTTGTCACTGTGACCAAACAATGCAAGAACAACCTAGAAGATGAGTTTATTTTGGCTCATATTTATAGTGATTCAGTCCATAGTTCACCAGCTCCATCTCTCTGGGCCCTAGGTAAGGCAGAACATCAAGGCAGAAAGGTGTGGCAAAAGATTGCTACTCAGTTCACAGTGGCCAGGAAGCAGAGAGAGAGAGAAGAAACCAGAGAAATGATGTGAATAATCCTCAAGTCATGGCTCCAGTGACCTACTTCCTCCAGCCATGCCCCACCTGCTTGCCTTTACTACCAGATAATTAATTCAAATTATTAACTCATTAAATGGATTAAGTCACTGATTTGGTTATAGCTCTCATAATCTAATTATTTCACTTCTTGCATTAATGCAGAAGTTTTGGGGGAAGGGGACACTTCATATCCAAACTATGACAATAGCAAAAGAAACAAACATTTCTTTGCTTTACCAATGATGAAGACAATAATTTTGAAATATGCTTTTCACAATCTCTCTTCAATAGTTGTGTTTTTATTTGTTTTCAAGTCTACATCTGATTTTTTTTCTGTTAATATTAAACAATTACAATTTTAATAAACCTGCAAATTAATAGTTTTATGTTCAATGGCACTATTTTTACAACTGTTTGTCAACATTTCTGGCCTTTCCTCACTAGATCCTGGTGTCAATTCCATGTCTCATACCCCAACCCTGGTTTGAATAAGCAGACTGTGGCCACACATTGCCAAGTGACATCTGGGAGCAAAGTGATTCCCAGGTAAGAACCACAGCTTAATCAATCACAGAGTCAGTCACTTCAGCTATATGGTCATTGGTCATTAACACCAAACTATATATTCCTTTCATATTCACATCCAGCATTGTCTATGATATGTAAAATATGCAAAGATCATTGCCTAACATTACAACTTCTCTTTAGGAGATTCTCTTGAATTTTCTTTTAATGACATACTTGTATTTTATCCAATTAGGGACAGCAGCAGGGAATCACTAGATAAAGGAAGAAGTGACACCAGATTCTAAATGCTAGAGCAGATTTTTTCCAACTTCTCTGGTTTTTTTCTGGACTACTGTGATAATATAAAGGCAAATATTAATCCAAATACGTGATCCAGACAAATGTCCATGTGTGTTACATTAACCCACATTATCTTATGGCAGTGTTGATGTGAATGAGTTTTATTGTCTGAATCATTTCAGGATCAATCATTTAATTCATTCCCCAAAGTACATATTCTGTTGCCTACAAGAGAAAAGGCTCAGAAGCCTCTATCTGATCTCTCTTGAATTGGTACTTGACCTTAAACAAATAATTCATTTAATGATTTTACCCTTCAGTTTCCTTATGGATCTCTGGGTATGACATAAGGTTTCAATATTTGCTTCTTACCTTAGGGAAATACTTTAAGGATTCTGAAAATGACTCCAAAATTTTTCATAATGTTCAAATTTTTGATATTTGTCCATGAGAATGAGTTATACCCTAATGGACATCAAATATTTAATTTTGATGAAACTGTGTCCAAGGCCAAGATGGTGATAGACAATGATTACTTTAGAGAGAGGCCAACTCCCTAGACTTTTGGCAGAACAGTTGGTACACTAAATTTACTCTCAAATTTTCCTCAATGTTCCTAGCAATTTGTAATGGTACCTTCAAGTTGTTTTATTTCCCATTTATTGGCCAGGCATGTATCAGTAAATTTTCATTTCCACCATCTCCTATGATAATGCCATAATTGGTGATATTTTATATAAGAAAATTATTGTAGTATCCTAATTTTTTTATATTGTAATTACACACATCTTTGAGTTATTGGAATTAATTTTCCCATCCAATCATCCATAAAACTTTTTTTGAGCCAATACTGTGGAGTAAAATGTTTAAGGTAAAAAATATATATTAAGGCATGGTCTGTAACCTGAAATTTAAAAAAAAATTTCAAAAAATAGATGCATATATTTACATGTTCTAATTTATAAAATGTATGTTTTAAATAATAATTGTAGAAGCAGTTGGACAAATGGTGCAATTTATGTCGAAGTGCCCTTGAGAACCCCACTCTGTGGTAATATGCCTCACATTCCATGACAGATATTGAAGAGGATATTCAAATATTATTTTTAGTAATTGACTTTCCTGTAAAGCGATATATTTTGCATGTATTCACACCCTTCTTATTAACGTTTTTCCACATAAACAATTAACATTTAAGTTACCTTAGTTCTTCTCAAGAATCTATAGCTGAAATACAGTTTGAGTTTCATCAACTGTCATCAATTACATCTGTCTAATCTAAATGTTAATTTGGGCAATTTTCAGAAGCATATGTTGTCAAATACCAAACCTGTGATAAACTGATGAAAGCTTATGTCCTCTATTACCTGTCTTTGGTGGTTGTCCCATCTGATATTGAATCAGTACCACAGGTTTTCTTCTCCTTTAAGGCCAAAAGACGATACAGAAATGAAACTGAATCATGTGCGTTCCCTTCTCTAAACAGCTCTTTTCACACACACACACACACACACACACACACACACACACTTCTACACTTGTCAAGTATTTTATAAGGATTCCTAATTTGGAGGTAATATACAAAGCAGACACAAGAGAGCTACAGCATCTGAGGAGCTGCTATAGGAATTAAGGAAAGTCAGGGAGACATACGTCATTTTACAGAATAGAAAAGGATGTCCCCCTACAATAGGCACAAAACCCATTGACAAACATGACTCCCCCTTACCATTCACTACAAAGATTTAATGCAAGATAGAAGGTCTATCAGATTTTCAGTTTTCACAGTACTGTACAGACTTTCAGCTTATTTTGTCATGTTATTTTCTGTTAGTCATCTTTTTAACCTAACATCAAATGCCTATTATATGTGTGCAAATGACTTGATAATACGTTTCCCATATATGCTGATTCAATTATTATACTAACTATTATGGTATCTCACATACACACACAAAACATACACACATGCACTCTCTCTGTGTATTGTGTGTATATAAATATGTTTGTATATGCACACATGCACATGTACATGTATGCATTTATACATAATTTTACAAACTTATTTTCTTTTTTTTCTTGGTACTACGAATTGAACCCCGAAGTGTTTTATCACTAAGCCATATTCCCAGCCTTTTTAAAATTTTTTATACTGGTACAGGGTCTTGCTAAGTTGCTTAGGGCCTTGCGGACTTGCTGAGACTGACCTTGAACTTGCAATCCTCCTGCCTTGGCCTCCCATGTCACTGGGATTACAGATGTGCACCACTGTACCACATTACAATCTTATTTCGAGTAAGAAAAATGATGCTATTTATTTCAACTTTAGCTTTGTTTTCTTGCTAGCAAAACTCATGCCCATGGTGGAAATTGTTTATTGGCAGTTTACATTTAAAGTACGAATTTGTTCACAAACCCAGGGAACTTCATGGAGATCACAGGATTTTCAAGAATTGAGAATTAGGTTAGAAAGTTATTGATATCTCATGGAAAGCTGTGCAAATCTAGAAATTAGTTATTTGAACAAATATATTTTACTTGGTTTAAAAAAATATATCCTGATGATGTACGATTTTTGTCAAATCCCTAATATATTTGAGAAAGCTCAAATCTTTCTCCCTACAACAATGATTTAGTGTCCAAAATATATCATTTAAATTAGCATAATAAGTTTTAATATCCTGTGATCTCATGGTCTCTTATCCTGACCTTTTTTACCATAGTCATCTAGGCAAACTGCAAAATTTAATCTTGATACTCCCTTGTTAGTAATTCAAAAGCTCCTCATCATCTGGGTGGGGTGCTGGGGAGTACAAGCAACCCCTAGAAACAGTCCAAGGCTCCTGCACCTTGTTCCACAACTTTTGTCTTCATCCCATGACCTGCTGTTTCCTTCCATCTTTATCTCCCTTGTCCTTCCTGCCCTTGGACAGAGTTCCCTGTCATTTAATGCCCTTTTATCTTTTCTGACTGGAGAACATCTGAATGGAAAATGATATTCCATGTGATATTCTTTCCATCCCATTAAATTTAGTTACCAACTTCTTCGTGATTACATTGTACTGTGTGCAGTATTCTATAACATAGTCTTTAGTATATTTTATTTCATACAGGTATCTGAGGATAGATTGCTATAACTTCATTTTCAGTCCTCAATAGATGATGAAGTGCTCACTAAAAAGCATTAAATATATTATTTATTCTATTTGTGCTTTTTAAATATACATGACAGTAGAGTGTATTTTGACATATACATACTTGGGATATAACTTACTCTCAGTAGGATTCCCTTCTTGCTCTTGCACATAAATGTTGAGTTATACGGGTTGTATATTCATATATGAACATAGGGATGTTATGTCTGAATCATTCTGCTGTCTTTCCTATTCCAATCCACCCTCCCTTCCCTTCATTCCCCTTTGTATAATAACTTCTATTATATCTGCACCCACCATTTATTATGTGTCACAATCCAACTGTCAGAGTGAATATTTGGTCTTAGTTTTTTGTGGGGTTGGCTTATTTCACTAAGAATGATAGTCCCCAGTTCCATCCATTTACCAGCAAATGCCATACTTTCATTCTTATTTATGCTGAATAATATTCCATTGTGTGTATATTCCATATTTTCTTTATCCATTCATGTTTTGTAGGGCACCTAGGTTGACTCCATAGCTTGGCTATTGTGAATTGAGCTGATGTAAACATTGATGTGGCTCCATCACTGTAGTATACTGATTTTAAGTCCTTTGGGTATATACCGAGGAATAGATACTGGGTCAAATGGAGGTTCCATTCCAAATTCTCTGAGGAATTTCCATATTGTTTTCCATAGTGATTTTACCAATTTGCAGTCCCACTAACAATGTACAAGTAAACCTTATTCCTATATCCTCACCAACGTATTTTGTTACTTGTATTCTTGATAATTGCCATTTTGATTGGAATGAGATGGAATTTCAGTGTAGTTTTAATTTGCATTTCTCTAATTGCTAGAAATGATGAACATTTTTTCATATATTTGTTGACCATTTTTAATTCTTTTGTGAAGTGTGTTCCCTTCCCTTGACTTTTTATAGATTGGGTTATTATTATTTTTAATTTTTGGTATTAAGTTTTTTGTGTTATCTGTATATTCTGGAGGTTAATGCTCTATCTGAGGGGCAGGTGGAAAAGATTTTCTTCCATTTTGTAGGCTCACTCTTCACGTTCTTGATTGTTTTGCTGTGAAGAGGCTTTTTAGTTTGATACCATCCCATTTATTGATTCTTGATTTTACTTCTTGCAATTTAGGTGTCTTGTTGATGAATTCAGTTCCTAAATCAACATAATGGAGAATTTTCCCCACACTTTCTTCTAGTAAGCACACAATCTCTGGTCTAATATCTAGGTCCTTGATCCACTTTGAGTTGAATTTTGTGCAGGGTGACAGATAGGGGTCAAATTTAATTCTACCACATATAATTTCCAGTTTGCCAAGCACCACTTGTTGAAGAGATTGTCTTTTCTCCAATGTATGTTTATGGCATCTTTCTCTAATAGGAGATAGCTGTATACATGTGTTTGTCTCTGTCTTCTCTTCTGTTCTGTTGGTCTTCATGTCTGTTTTTTGTGCCAACACCATGCTGTTTTGTTACTATAGCTTTGTAGTATAGTTTATGGTCTGGCATTTTGATGCCTCCTCTTTCACTTTCCCACTAAGAATTTCTTTCGCTATTCTGGGACTCTTGTTTTTCCAAATGAATTTCTATCTACCAAGTGAATAAATGAGTGTCTTATTTTGCTTGTTTGGTATAACAAAGTAACTAAGATTGAGTAATTTATGAACAACAGAAGTTTATTTCTCACAGTTCTGGAGGTGGAGAAGTCCAAGATCAAGGCACTGGCAGACTCAGATCTATGAGGGTGGTTCTGTTTCCAAGATAGTGCCTCGAACACTCCTTCCTCTTTGAACTGTGTTCTCACACTGCTGAAAAGATGGAAGGACACAGGGGGCCCTTCAGCCCTATCATACATTCTACTGAGGACTGGGGCCTCCATGGCATAATCACCTTGTAAAAGCCCCACCTTGTAGTGCTGTTGCTTTGGGAATTATTTTATCATGATTTCAAAGTTAACACAAATATTCAAACCACAGCAATCAGTTACCATAGAGGATTAATCGGCCTTTTATTCAGTTGTAAAAATTCTGTGATTTTGTGTGTTGGAACTGCAAGAACTTGATCTTGCTTTCAAATTGCCTACCTCTCCATCTTTTTTGGATTTGACCCTTCCCTACTTCACTAGGCCTCAGTCTACTCAGACCAATTTAAGAAAGTGAAATTCTAAATTGAGGATTTCAAGAACTTTTGATTTAAGTCTGCGCTAGGGAGGACATGGGAAAACATTAGCTACTTCTTAGTCTAAACCTGTATAACAGATTTATGTACAACATTGACTGATCAAGCAAAAAAACAAAAAAAGAAAAGAATTCTTAGTGTAAATCAAGAGTAAAAGATGCATTGTTCTTTTCTAGCAGATGATTTGAGCTATCAAAACTCCTCAAGCCAAGCTACAGAGTTTTACTATAAAACCTTGACTGCTATGAACGTTATTCATCACATTTTACAGTTTTTTGGTATAAATGAGGATCTCTTTCATATTGCTAGAAAAGATTCTTTAATGAGGTTTAAAATACAAGACAAATGAAATTTTTAAAGTCATTATTCTACATTGTTTGCACCGAGTATTTATCTACATGTGCTAATAGGAAGATTGGCTTACATTATTTATTCTCTTTTCAATTAATCTCTCCATCCTTTTTGGATTTGACCCCATGACATGAAATTTATAGCATATGCGGCATAGATCTTAGTAGCACGTATAACATGCTTTTCCTCCATACACAATGCCATTTCTAATTACTTTCCCATTTTCTACTTCTTACTGTCCCTAATTTTCCCCATCTTTATCTGATTTTTTTCTTTCTGCATTATGTGACCCCCCTTATCTTCATGCTAGATTTCACTGTACATTAATTGCTTTTTATCATATTTTCAAAGAATCTGGTAATCAAATTATTTGTATATAAATTGAAGGAATATTTTGGTTCTAATTCACTTATACTTAATGTGATTACTGATGCACTTGAGTATAAATCTGGTACATTATTCTTTGATTGCTCTACATGCCCTAAATTATTTTCACCTTTTAAAGTTATTTTGATTATTCTTCTTTCTAATCCATGAACTTTCTAATTTTTCATTCCTTTGGTATTTTATACTAGCATCATAGAAATTAAAACATACCTCATTAAGTTCTATCATAAATATTTTTATGACTACATGGACATTTTATATCTGTTTAATGCCTCCTGCCTTTTAAGTTATAGTTATTAGGTATTTCAGTTATATTTACATTTTGAACACAAGCTTATATTGTTGGGATATGTGTTCAAATCCACTTACATTTCCTTTAATATTTTTTCTTTATTCTTTTCTTTGCTCACCGTTTTTCAAATACCACATCTTGTGTTTACATCTTGCATCATTTTCCTTTGGCTTGCACATTACCCTTAAACTTTTCCTCTCATGTTGTCCTGTGGCTGACAAATTATCTGACTTTTTGTTTGCCTGAAAATTTATTTGACCTCCATTTTAAAGAGTATTTTCACTTGGCATGGAATCATAGAATGATAATAATTTTTTTAGCTGTTTATTTTTCTTCCTTTACTTTGCCACCCTGGAAATATTTCCTATTAGCTCAAGCCTAATTTCAGTTGAGTTGAGTAGTTCTGGTACCATTCATACTTTTCATACAGGTCCCAGTGTGTCATTATGTATTTGCTACAAGTTAGTATAAGACATGCAAATTAGAAGTATCTGTGCACTGTGAGAATGCACTAACAGATAAATTACAGAGGTAGAGGGTCTTAAGAACATATATTAGCTGGAGAGAAGTGAATTGAACCCTTGATCATGATTTGTAATTGTCAGTAAATTGCTCTGTGCCTAAATAATTTTACTTACATTCATAACTCATTCATTTCTTTATTCACCAAATAATGAGTGAGCCCTGTCCAGGGTCAGGCCCTGAATTAGTATAGGCTTTTATATTTTTTGTTTTATTGTAAAGTTTTCATAAGATATTTTAAGCTGAATATGAATTAAAAAGTCAATGAATTGTAGTGGAGGAAAAGTTATCCAACTAACTCTGGGAAATGTTCCTAATATGTGGTGCTTAAGATTTTGTGTGTATTTTGTTTTGATTTTAGCATGTGATACACATTTCTTTTTAACTAAGACAATCCTTGAAGAGCTAACAAATCACTAAGACAGAATTTCCAAATTGGCTTATGGTGACTTAAAACACTATGGTGAAATAAACGCGTTTTCCATAAAACAGCAACAAGGACAATATGATAGCACACATTACAATGTTGGCATTTTAGGACGTAAAACTCTTTTCATCTTCATCACCTTTCAGGAGTGATCTCACTTAAGTATCTGAGTTCATAACATAGAAAAATGTATTTACAATTCTTTTCATTCATTCCATTTGAAAGAGACAAAAGAAGAAATGACTTTTTAATACTACAAAATTTTATTAACTGTATTTGTTTTGAACATTCCACTATTAAATGCCATTCTTTTCTTTTTATGAAGAAAGGTTATTTTGGTTTACAACTCTCTATTTCATGTTAAAAAGCTATTTCATCTACATAACTGTATGATTCAGTTTTGCACCTTTTTTCAACGTGCACTGAAATATCACCTTCTCCGTTAAAGTTTTCCTGGCCATCCTGTCTGAATGGCACCCATGCAAGATGGCACTCTCCTCCCTCCTTCCTGCCTCATGATAATCTACACTATGTTTTCTATCTTGCATACTATATTCGTATAGCATTGTTTGTCTCCTTCAGCTAAAAATATGTACTTCATGAAATTAGAGGAGTTTGTTTTATCAAGTCTCTATTATCAAGTAATAGAATTGTGCCTGTCATATTGCATTCAATAACCTTGTATAGGATGATTGAAGGAATCCATATGTTTTGTAGGATAATTCCATGCAAACTCTAATTGCATATACTACATAAACTGCTTATATAAAGGCAGGAATAATGTCATATTTTAAACCTCATCTTTCATGGCACTAACACATTGTCTTTAATAAAGTTATGCTCATTAAATATGTGTAAATTAATTAAATGAGTAATTATAAAAATCCCATGTGAAATTCTTAAGTTATACTTTAACTACAATCCAGTGTGAACACAGAACCAAAAGGTTCCAACTTCGGAATGTGAAGTCATCTTTCTAGCATCAAAACAATAAGTTTCAAAACATTTTTCTCCTTATTCAAATCCAATTCTCCTGCTTAGAAGGCATGCATTTGACTTTGGTATTACAAAAATTAAGAAAGACAATAAATAAATGATGAGTGTATATAAAATGGAATATCAGGTGTTAAATGATTGAAGGGAAGTAAATCAAGAATCAGGGTGAGATGCATTCAGTGGAGCAAAAGATGATGATGATGGTTTAGATCAGATGTAATGGGTGGAACTGGTGTGTGGAATTTAAAACCTTTAAACCTGTTTTACTACAACCAAAATATTAAAAGGATAATAGTATCCAAGTTCAAGTGTGGTAATTAGAATTAAATGTAATAATATATGCAATGGAAACATTTAAATGCTGTATGGACATAGTAGGACTTAATGTGTGTGAATTGCAGGTGTGGCACCTAGAAAATATGTGGTGAATAGTCATTCTGTAAAATATCACTGATAACAGATGTCTGGATACCTCAACACCATCCTTATTCAGGTATCTGAGTTGATGCCTTGGCTATTAGAAAAGGCAGGATTTGCCCCTGACTAGAGAAGAAAAGGAGCTTTCACAAAGCCACTGAGATCATGAAACATTTGCAGACACATTAACAGGGAAATAATTTCTGGTTTGTCCCAGTGTTGCCTGATTCTGATTTTTAGAGCCTCACAGTGATTAAAATTGAGAATTCATCTTCACTCTGCCATTTCATCCTGATGACAGGCATTATACCACTAAGCTGCATGTTTGAGGAACATTTTTATTCTGGAAACCAAATGCCTCTCTTTAAATTTAATATAAAAGCTTTGAAAATACTAGCCTATAGATATGGCACTAATGTACTTGAGATATAGCACTGGAATATGAATTTATAGCCCATAAATGAACGTATTTCCTCACTGCCTTCAGGGGATTGTTTCTCGTTCTCCTCTTCTGTTCAGCTGCTAATCCCAACCACCTTCTAACACTAAATCAATTCTATTTATTTCTTAAAGTACATACACTATTGACTGCCATCCTGAAAGAATGCAAAACCAGAACTGTTCTGCTTCTCTTTGTCTCCATTGTCACGGAGAAAAACACTCCAGCCTGGTGATTAATTCACGTCGAAGTCTTTTGATTTATGTTCAAAGTTGGTTTATATATTTTTCCCATTGCATGCAGAATTGAATATAACACATATGCAGTTCTTAGGGTTCCCCCATTGCAGATACTGAGTTGCCTGCTACCTCAGCAGTGTTTACCAAAAGAACTTGAGTAATTATTATGAATATGATAATGATAATGATAGTAATAGAAGGAAATAGTGTGACCTCACAGAATTCTCACATTTCTATGAGTTAAATAATATTAACCTCATATAAAGAGAAAAGGGAGTGAGAGACAGATGCTGGAGATGTTTACTCATCCTTTGCTCACATTCATATAATTAGTTAACAATGGCTTCACGATTCCAACCCAGAAAACTGGCTCCAGACATCTTGTGTGAGGCTCCTATATTGCTAAACTTAAGGGTCTGTTTTCTCAATTTGCTTTCTGATTTCTTGGGTCCCTGGCACCCTATGTAGCCTCCTTCAGGAGAAAATGAATGTGACTTGGGGAGAATGGAGTTTGGAAGCATGGAAGAATCCTGCATGCAGTCTAAGTGAGCATAAAACGTGTCCACTGAGAACTCCAAAGGTTTATCTTTGAGAGGAGAAAATTCTTCAGTGTCAGGGACAGAAGTAAAACTACATGGAATGATATTTGAAATAATTTTGACACCAATTTGGGAAAAACAAAAACAAAAACAAAAAAACCTTCCAATCCACTACATACTAAGAATATGGGGAGTACTTTTCAATTCATCATAAAGACAAAAGGAGCATACCATCAATATCAGTACAACATTAGGTGAATGAACCACAAAGACACTCTTGGCATCAAGAATCCACATCCTGAAGTTTAAACAAAGTCATGCACCACAATTTTCTTTTTTAATAATTTAAAGGATGGAACTAACTTTAGTTTCCTTTATAACAGAGGCCGCTGCCAAAGCCTTCATTCTCCCTAATATGGTATCTAGTATTTAATAGTGCTAAGCAAATATGTGACTTGGTGGGTTACGTGTACAAATATTTTTGGAGCTAGTTCTAGCACTTATCTAAATTGCAAATACAAGAAATAAAAGAATGTGACTTGGTAATTTGAGAACAACCTTAAACTCCAGGATAGTCAAGGAAAAAAAAATGAAAGTAAGTATGCCTTATTTTTTGTTTCCTGTGCTTAGTATGATATTCAAAAAATGGTAAAACTACAGTATTTTTAATTTATGTATTTATAATATATAAGATGTATTTAAATATTATATATGTATATATGTATTTGAGATGGTAAAATTGCTTTACCAATGTTCTGGAAGTTTTGTATTACTGAATAAGAAGTTAATTTGTTGTGATATTCATACATTCAAAGGTGCACTTCAAATGAAACTTTAATCATTATGTTGTATTGGATACTGTTTTTGAACATATTAAACTGAAACATTTGTATTCTTGGTAATGTATGCCGGCTCCCAGTTGCCTTGGTGTTCTACTCCAATGAAAGTCTAAAGAAAGTCGTCACGCAGGTTAGGTTTAAAAACAGGATTTTCAACATGCACAGATAGCCATAGTCTCCAATAAGTATTTTCCTCCAAGAAGTTTTTTAAGTGTGAAGAATAAGTTATGAGAGCAGCTAAGCCTGAAATACACTGGAGCATAGACATCGTCAATGATCCATAGAGGAGGAAGGAGGTTGACATCATTCTGATCCTATAGGAAGGAGATTCAAAAGTCTTTAGAATATTGAAGGCAGAGGCCTAGAGAGAGAAATGGCTGAAGTTGAAGGGTGATGATGCTGTTTACAACATCTGCTAAATTTCTCAATGGTTGTGTTAATATGAAAGTTGAATAAATTATATAATGGGTTAATTAATTACTGTAGAGGGAAAGCTGTATAGAGCTGCTTGCTCTGTGCCAGCAGCTACCACCACCACTTTTCCAGTCCCAAGTACCCTGCTAAGAGCTTCACAGAAACCCTGGCATAGCATCAGGCATACCATATGCTGAAAGATGCTGCCGATGTGTTGCTCAAATGGAATTGGGTTATAAATTTCAGTTTCTCTTTGTTAACATTTCCCTACATTTTTATATTTTTCCTTCTTTTATTTTTCCATCCATACTTTTTTCCTCCTATTTAAAGTAGTATTCTTTGAATAGATCTATGACTTATGCATTTGATAATGCTGCTCATCTTTGAAAGTGGTGGGAATTTCTTGACCAACTATTTGAGGGAGGTCTGTGTGAGTGATGACTCAGTTCACACTCTCATGGAAACAGATCAGGTATGGTGTGTCTTCCTTATTTTTTTTTTTAATTCCTCCACAAACTTTGAAGGACAGGATTGATAAAGATGCAGTTTTCTGTCTATAATAGTACACAAATATTCTACTGTCCACAAAAAAATGTCTTTTCCAGTCACTTTCTGGTTCAGTTCTATCTTACTTGTCTCTCCAGACTTGCTGACTTGGGGTTTATGAAAGTCTTTGCTCTATGCCTTGTCATGGGCTCCAATGTAAGAAATAGTGAATTGTGGGAAACTACCCATGGACCATTAACCAGGAAAATCTGGTCTTAGGAACTCTCTGTTATTAATAACTGATGGGATTGCCTGAGGCAAGTGGTTAGCCTGTGTCAGTTCACCCTGAAAATTCAGATGCAGGCCCTGGATGTGGGGATAACTGGCTAGAGCCAAAGCTAGAACCTGCTTAACTCCACCCCCTCCTGTTTTTTCACTGAAGAAGCTCCTACCAGTCCCCTTTTGATCCGTACTGCTATAAATACACCAAGCGTGGGCTCTTCCCTTTGTTAGAGCCAGACCCTTATGGATGGCTCAATTGGTCATGCGCCTGCTTCAGAGATAACTCTGTCTTCTGTCCTTATTTATGATAAATACATTTCAAAGCCTTTTATTTTGCAGCCAGCCCAACCCTTCTACAGGAACCCTTTCCCTCGCCCATGTGCGGTGAGAGTGAATTTTCAGCTTACCCTCAGGATATATTGTTCATGTTGGGAAACCATATTAACTAACTTTATGAGATCTTTTATTTTGATCCCTTTTCTCTCCTCTCTAAATATATCAATCCTTCATCATGTAGTAGATTTGGTCTTATGTATGATTATTGTTGAAGATAGTGTGCATGTCTCAGGAGTGAGTCCTTGTTAAATTTGTGTGAAATCCCAGGAGAAAGAAATCACATCATTTTTTTCTTCCATCTTTGTCATTTTAATACCTAAAGAATGAGACCATTTAACTCTGAACATGGCTAATGCCTTAATGGAAATTTTGTTTTCCTTCTGAAAAACGCAATTGGAGATATAAAGGACTAATCTCCATTTATAATAATGTCTGTTATATTTTTATACATCAGTCGTATTATGTACATTTTGAGTTTTTATGATATTGTGATTAATAAGTGCATGTTCGATAAAAGATAGACTACAAATGAAAAACTTCTGGGCAGCCAGCTCTTTCTTATCTAAGGAACAATTCCCAATTAGTACTTCTAGATCATTGCTAATGGATTAATCATAGATACTTCACACGTAGGTCTTGATTTATGAAGATATTTGGGACTGTAACTATCTTGTTAATATCACAATGATCGTATGACAAACATAATAGGCATACCTACTCTGTCAGGAAACTAGCCCTCACAGAAATCCTTACTCTTTACCTGTTTTAGATTTAATGTTCTTTTACCCTGAAAATAATTATTTCCCTTTTCCTTTAAGGATCACAGTGTTTTATTTTCATGTGTGTCTTGTGTTCATTAGTTCTTATTTTCCATGTTTTATTTTAAAAAGTCTATATGATATAGCTGCTCTGATTCCCAGGGGAGACTGATAGGTTAGACCACCCCTTGTGTTAGAATGCATGGGCTATCAAGGGGTATATGTGGCATCTTTGAGGGTCTTCATGTATGACATGGAATTCGGGATTGTATTTCCCTCAAGGATTTGACTCTTTTTTTGGTCACAATCACAATGGTAGAAATATGAGAAAGCAGATTGGAAAGGGGGTATGACCCACAGAGGGCAAAGCCTACACACTGCTAGGCTGCGACTGTTAGCGGCAAAGCTATTTTCATGGGAACATGTTACACAGAGGAGCAGAGGCTTGGGTAAATGCATTGGCTGCTTGAGGCACAACTGTTACCCTTTGTAACCGGTGTTGAGTCCTGCTTCCTCAGGTGTTGAAGAATAACGCCGTAGAAGCAAACCGAGGCAAGCGTAGAGTGGAAAATAACGTTTTATTAAAGAAAAGTAAAAGCAGACTTCTCCCAGGTGGAAGAAGGGGACCCAAAGGCGGAATCCGTGTGGCGAGTAAATCCTGTCCTTTTTATAAGTTTTACTCTCTTGTTCCCTTCCCCCTTCAGTCTTCCTCTCTGTCTAGGCCCACTTTTGCAGGTGAGTGGCAAAAGCGGAGAAGCAGATGGGGAGGGGAAGGGCTGACGCGATAGCAGGTAATGTCCCAGCAGATCTTAATTAGCAACTCCCTGCCTACAGTTCCCGATAAGGGCAGGTAAATCTGGTTATCAATGGGTTCCGGAGATCTTTGATATTCCATTCCCCAGGGCAGCCTCCAACTTCCAGATGTAGGTGTTTTCCATTCTTTCATTTTCTCAATTTGACCCGACTTCTTTTATTTCTACACTGACTACCTAACCAGTTATGGCTACACAACCAGTCTCCCTTCCATCTGAGGACATCATTGAGTGACACGGCACAGTTTCTCTTTGTCTGATGCCTGCAAATGTCATAAATTGCTCATCTTTCCATGGCATGAGAGAGCAGTATAATGATATATTTCCTCTTCACTACCGTCTCTCTATAGTTTACTCTCTACTTCTTGTCATTTAACTAATTAGGCAATTTATGTTATTCATTTAACATTAATTGGGCATCTATTCTGTCCTGGGCATCACATTAGAGTAAAAATTTTCTTTAAAAAAATCGCGATGTTCCTCAGAATTTCCTGGTTTCTTGGGAAGAAATATCTGAAAATTAATAATTACCGACTTGGCATTCTAGTGCTCTCACAAATGCACATACATGTGTGTCATTTGAAAACCCTAGAGCAGTAAAATAACCATAATGCATGGGGCTGGGAATTTCAAGACTAACTGGAAGTGGAAAATAAGAAGATCATAGCAGGAAAAAATTCAGCCTGTGTCGCCTGCTTGGGAGGTGTGAAGCTTCTCCTTCCGCAAGATCAGAGTAGCAGCCCACCTGCTGCTGAAGAAGCTGAAAGCATTTCCTTACACCTGTCAAAACAACATAACAATCAGCTTACCAGTGTGTGAATAAGAAAAATGTCATTGCTTTGTGAACTCAAAAATGAAAAGCTTCCCCTACATTTTAAAAATTTTTTATTTATTTATGTTTTTTTTTGGGAAGATTAGTAATACCAGAAGTAACAGGAAATGTTGTTAAACAAAATTAAAACATCAAAAGCACATTGGGGTTATATATACCATAGGAATCAACTACCGTAGTACAAAGATTGCTTTACTAAACAGAAAATAATTGGCCCTTTAGTAGATATGCATAAAGAATAAAAATATTAATAAAAATGAAATGCAAATGAACAATAACTATGAGACATAAGGGTTATTCTAATGAATATGTGAAGAAGTGAAAATTTAAAAACAAGATATAGCATTTACATATCTATAAGAATTTCTTTAAATCTGGGCATACCTAACATGTTTAGAAAAGTTTCTATACTTTGTGTTTGAAATTTAATATAGGCACAGTATAAAAAAATAATGTCACAACATAGAACAACTGTAGGCACAAAAGGACAGGAGGCAGACCTCTACAGATTTAGAGAAGCCTTTATTCCTTTGTGGACTCGGGCACCCGTTAGGGCCCATTGTCCAGATGGGGAAAATGACCCTCAGTTACAGAGGGGATTTTGGTTTTATAGGCTAAAATGATGTAATCATTGGGAGCTGTGTACGTGTGGTCTTGACATCCAGGGGCTAGTTGAAGAGGTTAAAACCTTAATTTAGAAAGGCAATTGTAAAAAGTTTGAAGCTCAGTGTTGTCTGGGGAGATAAGAGTCCTGATCCCAGGGATGAGTATTCAAATCTTGCTCATTGGTATTTGCTGTGCTTCCCTTCAGGACTAGCCATGGTTTAGGTCCCAGCATTCAGTATCTGCCCCTTTCCCCCAGGGTCCATTATTCTTTGGCTAGTTTCCCCTTCCTCCTCTGGAGTCATGCCTCTCTCCATTTTTCTTTGGGGGCTATGTTGCAGGGCTATTATTCCCTTCAACAACTGAGGCATCCTAAGTAGTACATATTTTTGGAATGGATATATAAGTTATTATAATATGGTGCATGTGGTAATTCATTAAAGCCATTTTAAGTCTATTAATGCCTATTAATGTCACATAGAAACCATTTGAAATAAGTTCGTGATGCTTTTAGAAAATACAGAAAAATTTAATCCGGAGGAGTGTACAATTGTATCAATGACTGTGTAGACATTAAAATAAAAGTTCTTTGTTAAAAGGAGACATCCATGTGGATTTTGGTGGCTGTCAAGTGTTTGAGCAATGCCTTTTGTGCATTGCCAGATTTTACTTTTCTGTTGAAAATAATTTTAAAATAAAATAAACATAAATACATTATTTAAAACTTAGCTCATACTTTTGGAAATTAAGAGAAATGAGGATTTCTATTAATACTGGACACTGTACTGACCACAGGTGTGATTCTCTGCTGCAGTGAAAATGACAGGAAATTTAATGCAGAACGGCATCAAATGCTGCCTGCAGAGGCAGGAGGGGATTCTGGGCCAAAATTTGCCTAGTAGCCTCAGGCTTTCCAATACAAATAAGAAAGAAAGAAAAAAAAAAAAAAGAGGAAAAACTGCTCCTTAACCTGAATGTAAAAAGGTCAAGTTTGAAATTAAACTGGACAGTGCTTGATTTCAATAGATGATGCTGTCTCTGTGACTTTGTTAAGCCAATTATTTTGTTAAATTCTGTGTGAAGCCCTGGAGAATATGAAGCCCATCCCTGATTAAAACTTTTTTATGAGAATGGTTCCTTTCTTTCTGATTTCTAGTAACATATTTTTTTCCATTGTGGTCATCCGCTCTTTTGCAATTTTATCCTCGCTCTCTCAGTAGTAAGCGGTTTTAAAGGTCATTAGAACATTGAAAGGTGAATTAAAAGCCAGCTTAAGACTTATCTGAAATACATTTATATAAGTAAAGATCTTTTTATAGGATACTGATCATGTTATTCATATGGGCTGAATTTCTTAGATGGTCATTTTAGTATAAAAGTGAAATAATTTATATTCATAGAAGCTTAAACAGAAGCATAACAATTTTGTTTTTGGTTTTACAATTTATTTTCCAAAATGAAATTGACTTTTTAAGGTTGCTATGTTCTTTAAAAATCGCATTTTTGTCATATGGTCAAAATTCGTCATTTTGATTAAATCATTTGGTCTTACATCATAAAAGGAGACAAAAAATGAAAGCCTCTAAGTAGCTTTGCTTGCTTTCTAAAACAGATCAAACTTCTGTGCTGCCAAAGCTCCAACAAATACCCTTGTTATGGAGCGTGTCCTTAGTTCATTACTCTTCTGTACTGTCTGCCAGGTCCTTGCCATGCCAGAGTATGAAGAATGCTTTCTCATTTACATTTTCTACTACAGCTTAAGGGAAAGGGTGCAAAACTCATGAAACTCACTATGAGAAAGATGATTTTAATATCTTTGCAACTTCTTTCTGAAACAGTCTTGAAATACCTCTTCCTGTGACACTTTCAGCCACATTTCTCAGTTTAGGTCATGGGCACATAATCTTAGGGGTATGGAAGCTTTAGAAAGGAAACTGAAATAGCTCCCAGCCAGGGAGCTATAAGCATCAACTTGAAGAGCTAAAAGAATGATAGATTTGGGCTTTGTTTCTGACCCCTTTCACAGCTTCTTTGTATTTACATAGCTGAAGTGAGCAGAGAGAGAGGCTGTGCTGTCAAGGAGTGTTTCTTTTACTGGATGTCAACTGTGGAAAGAAAGAAAAGATAACTTTCAACTAATAGCTAATGTCAGGGTCCAGAGTAAAAGGTGCATTCTCAGCTTGCTTTCCTTTGTTTCCTGTGACATGACGTGGGAGACATGGAATGAGTCAGCACTAGATTTAACATTCCTCAAAGAGATTTTGTGAATACCTGTTAATCATTGGATATGACATAATTTAATGCATTTAGTAAATACTTTTGGACAGAAGTCATAGGAACCAATTATATTATTGAAGAAATGAGTATTCAAACTGAAAGAAAGGAGAACAATAGAACATTTTTATAATGGGCTGTTATCTGATTCACTCTAGGCAAGAGTATTCTAGAATGGAATTTATCTTCCTCTGTGATGATATACCATCTCTCTAACATAGGTAACAAAACCTTCTTTAGAAAGCTATATGAAGTAATGCATTTATTAATTGACTTCATTCAACCATTCTGCAATGTATATATAGTTCTAATATCATACATTTTTATCTGTCAATCAAAAAAAATTAAAAAAGGAAATGTTCTGCTACCTCCTAGGTACAAAAAGAGAATGGAGAATAACATGATTGTTTGCATTGTGATGAAAGGCAGTCTAGTAGAGAATGTTAGATATAGAAGTGTTCCAAAAGGTCAATTCGCCCAGCTCTTCACTTTGAGGATGAATAAACAGACACACTGAATATTCAAGTATTTTGCTCAAAGCCATTGAGTCAATTGAGGTGAGCTTATATTGTATTATTCACAGTGCCAAGAATCTTACATGAATAGAATTCTAGACTTCTCATCTGATCATTTTATTATAGCATACACATTTTATAATCATTATATCTATACCAGAGAAGCCATAAATAGTATTTTCTGCATTGCATTTCTTATGAAAAGTCAATTTTTGCTTTTGATTCAGTGCTCAGTTTCCACTGTAGAAGAATGTTGAAATAATCCATTACAAAGCACAGTCATTCCATTGGAACTTATACTGTAATGATGTCAACCAAAGGAAATTTAGGGATGAGATAAAGTTTCCTTATCTCAAAGACAAATTATCTCAAAGCTCATTATCCCATGAAATGTATTCTACCATGTAGTTTGAATGAAGTGAAAAAATATACATAGTAGCACGTTAAAACATTTTTCTTTGTTCCATAATTTCATGGTTATAGTGGATAGATCTATCTAGCTATCTAATTTATATGAATGTACATCCATCTAGATATTTGAGCACTGTTGTACAATAGTATATTTTTAACTTTATATACATAGACTTGAAGTATGATTTAAAGAACTAACAGTGTCTTTCTAGTTTCAATCTAGATATTTCAATATGAAAAGTGAAGATGAACATAGATTATCATTCAATAGTTAAATACCTAGTTATGATTTTCTAATTCTAATAAAATTCCTAATTGCATTAGAGTGCAATCACTTCCTAATAATATTAAACTCTATATAACAAAAATTTCAACACACAATAATCTTGTACCCAAAGAAAAGATCATTCCCTTATTTTTACTGATGATTAAAATGATGGGTTAAGGAGAAACTCCACACTTGAGGTAACAGAATAATAAATATGGTATTGATTTTTTAAATAAAAAAATAGGTTGTCACCTTTTGGAAATGTGTTATTGCTATTTATTTATAGCTTTTGTTCATACTGCTGTACTATAAAATTTTAGGGTTTGTGAGTATGAAAGTAATAATTCCCCTTTTAAATTTATCCCTAGATTCTTTGTATTTCCAAGTTTGTCAACAAACTCTAAGCCATCATTTCAAAATTTGGACTCCTGCATTCTCAGGCTACCCAGAAGTTACTAATGGGGCAATTGGGAATATACAAGTGATGTCTGGTCTCCAAAACAGCCAACAGGACACAGTATAGTTAGCAATACAAAGCCTACCTTGGCTAGCCACAGTCAAAAAAACGTTAGGAGAAATGATTTCCACTGACTGTGAGAAGAAAAGTTCTGTTTACATAATGGCACAAGGTCTGCTCAGAAAATTTGTTTTACATTTAAATAAATAGGAAAATAAATGACTTTTTGCTTAAACAATGCAGATTAGTAGCAAATCTTTCAAGGTGTAGAGGCCAATGAAGAGCAATATGAAAAGATGCTTGTTGGTGAATCACAAATTACTGTTGTAAATCCTTTTCTTTTCTATCATTTGACCCCAAATAGCATGCACATGTGTCACAACACTGTCAAATGAGAACATTAGTAATCTCATGATGTATTTTATTCCGAGTGTTAAGGTTAACGAGAGAACGTCTCAGTTATGTATGCTATTTGTGTGTGTGTGTAGAATCTCAAAGCAAAATCTGGTGTATAATTCAGTGTTTCACATCTGCCCAAATCCACTAATCATGTTTAATGATATATATAGTTCTTTGCAACCAAGGGTGTGACTTGACTTTTAATTTCATATTTGATCATTCCTTTATTTCCCCTGATCATACGCACGTATGTACTCTACACAGCTAGTTCATAGTTTACTTATATATTGGGGACATGAACTTCATAAGATTCATATGTTAATTACTTCCTATATTTGGTTGATAAACTCGTTGGCTAAGCCCCAAGGGAGAATTCATAAAGAGAGTTCATTTTTTAAAGAATTCATAGTCTGACAAATCAAGTGACTATGGATTATGGTCAAAAGAACTGTGAGTATCTACAAGAAGACTAATAAATAAAAGTCTAGTTATTCATAGGACTGATCCTAACATCAGGAGCTGACAGCAGCAATCCCCAAGGCCTCCAGTACTTAATTTAAAGTATGTGTGGAACCTGTCACCACCTTTTTGATGATACTATTTAAATGTTCCTTTTATTTTTGTCCTAGTTTTTTTTTTTTTTTGTAAAAAGTTTGTAACTCCAGATTGTGAAGAACTGATATCAAAAACAATAAATACTTTTGTGAAGTATTTCAGATTGTAATCTCATAATATTTGAGGAATAATGCCACATGTAGAGCATTACAGAACTCTTTCTTACACTGTGGAATTTTTCTGAGACATTATTGCCAGATATTGATAGTCATAGATGTGAACAAAAAGCCCTCACAAAAAGGGTTTTCTATATTATTTCCTGTCCCCATTACAAATTCCTACGCTGAATGTGGAGTTCAGAAGAATGTGTTGAATTGCTCTCTCCAACATTAAGTGGCCTCAAATTTTCTGATTAATTAAGGTTTGAAAATAGATTTTTTTCTTTTCTATTTGAAGGAAGCTAGTTTTTCTGATGAGTGCTTCCAACTTAAAGGGATATTCATATCTATGTTTAATATCCTCTAGACATCAGGTAATAAAGGTTCACATTACATTGATGTAATCAGGGACCAGGGAGCTTCTGTAAGTGGTCCAGAGAAGCTCTCTGGTTCATGATCAATGTATCTGCATTCTGGCAGACTTTTCCTTCTAATTATTTTTTCATTTGTTTATTAACATTTTTTTTGGTTCAATGTACACAAATGGAGTACAACTATTATTTTTCTGGTTGTGTACAAAGTAGAATCATGCCATTTGCATATTCATACATATACATGGCATAATGATGTTTGTCACATTCTCTTTCCTTCCCCATCTCCCTCCCCTTACTTTCCTCTATAAAATCCATCCTTCCTCCATGCTTCCCTTACCTCCCCCGACCTCGGTTATGCCTCATCAACTACTTACCAGAGAAATCATTCGGCTTTTGGTTTCTTGGGATTGGCTTATCTCACTTAACATGATACTCTCCAACTCCATCCATTTACCTGCAAATGTCATAATTTTATTCTTCTTTATGGCTGAATAATATTCCATTGTGTATATATACCACAGTTTCTTTATCCATCCATCTCTTGAAGGGCATCTAGGTTGGTTCCACAATCTCGTTAACATTTATTTTAAAATAATGCATTCCGATAAGGGTGAATGTGTGTGTCTGTGTGTTAATGTATGATATTTTACACCAATCAGTGTTTTTGCCTTACTTGCATTGTCTCCAGCTTTGTTCTTTCCAGTACTGACACAAATGCAGTTCATGATGTGACATTTTCTCCTGTGACACTTTTTAGCTGAAAGAAGGGGAGGAAAGTGAAGCACATCTTGTCCCTTGAGTGAATATGGCTGCTTACATCTCCCAGCTTGTTTTCTTCTCCTTCCACCTCTACCAAGAAAGTATTCTTAATACAAAAATTTCATCAGGTCCAAATGAGCTAAGTAATTTGTACAAAAATATACAAGTAATGAGAATCCTAGATTTGAAGATATTTCTGAAATGACTGAGTTTGTTTTCTTTCTCATATACAAAGGTTTTATCCTTGAAAACCTTTCTGACAACATAGCTACCGTGACTTATGACTCATACATGATTCAATTACAACTAATTTGATAAAAGAGAGCTTTATTTTCTACAAAATAATTTGTCTTTCTCAAACTCTGCATGGCAATTTCACTTCTTATTGAATGCTTTCTCTGATGGTCAGGGTTGTCCAGAGAAACAGAACAAGTAGAATGGATGGCTAGACAGACACACAGACAAATTTATTATACAGAATTGGGTCACCTGACATGGAGGCAGAGAAGTCCTTTCATCTGCCATCTGCAAGCTGGGAACCCACGGAAGCCAATGGTCTAGTTTGAAGGCATGAGAATGTAGAGTGCTGCAGGCATGAAAAGATCTATGTTTTAACTCAGCTGAACAGGGACTGAATTTAACCTTCCACAGCCTTTTTGACTACTTAAACCCTCAGTAAAGAATAGGATGATGCCCACACACATTGGTTGCTTTGCTTAGTCTGATTTCTATACAGTAGTGTGTCTGTTGCTTAACAATGGGGATGCCTTCCAAGAGTTGTGTCAATTTCACTGTTGCACAAATACCATAGTGTACTTACATAAACTAAGATAGCTATGACTTCACTAAGTGATAAAATTTTGTGGGACCACCATGATATATACAGTTCTTTATTGAATTAAATTTCTTTATGGAGCACCTGGCTCTACTAACTCTTCCAGAAACATCTTCGCAGATACACCCAGAAATGTTTTATCAGGTGACTGGATTCCTCTTGGTCCCATCAACTAGACATGTAAAATTAACCCACGTACCTGGTAAATGATAATGTCCACTAATTGTTGTGCAGCTCATAAAGATAATGTGATAATGTGATTATTAGCATCACCATATCGTAGCTGAACACACCAAGATTTGAAGATCGTAAGTGATCTATGAAAGATCACATCCAGTATTTTCATTTAAACTAAAATAAAACTTGTTGTTTTGCGTTGACAGGTTCTAAATTCTTGAAGGCTTTAAATAATGTCTACAACTCATTTTCTTAGCAGTCTCTTTTAGGGCTCATTTACTTGTCCAGTAGGGATACGGAGGGAACACATGATCTTGCAGAGATCTCATGTAAATTACACTGTGCATGATGTGTTGTTGAATGGCACTTCGTGCCCCCTTTCCTATTCTTCACCAACTCACACTTCTTCCCTCTTCATGGCTGTTCTTCCATAGAAAGCCTGTCATGAGTGACCCCCTGCTTCTGCTCATCCTCTCTTTTTATGATTTTGTTTTCTCCTGCCCTCTCCTGTATGTGTCCATTCCTCATGAAGTGCTGCTTTGTTGATAACATATCCATTGACTGTGGCCACTTCATCTGGACTTCACACTGCAAAACTCTAAGCAGAATTCATGTTTAAAACTCTGGAAAACAGTGAAATTATGGTCAAATAGCACCTAGGAACTCTTTAACATGAAAAAAGGAAGACAAAACTTACCCGCAGTAAGTATCAGTTGAGCCATTCAGAAAGGTTTACCATGGAGAAAGGAACATGATCACTTATAACTGCGAGGACAATGTAAATTCTATAAACATAAACGATGTGTTCGTATTCTTTTTCCTTTGTAATACAATAGCATTTTATTTCTAACAACTATGGAATTTAGTAAATGATCATTTCTATTAAGAAATAAGAGTATTATATTTGGTAAAAATAATACCTTTCATCTATCTATTGTTTCATAATGTATAATGCAATTTCACAAATATTATCTCATTTGAACCTCAAAGGAGCCCTGAGAGAATAAGGAAGAGTATGCTATAGAATGTACTTTCTAAATCTCCTTTCCTTCCCCCTCTGCCTTATCTCTTTTTCATACCTGTTTCACACTCCCTTATTATGCATTTCATAATTTGGTAAATTGTAATTACAAACTTTGGATAAGCAGATGCTACTGTTTGCTTCATTGGAGTATTATTTAATGATAGTTCACACAAATAAACATAAAAGAGACAGAAAATTTTGTGTTTCAGTTTATTAAGGAGAATTCTTTGCTTTACCTGATTTAGTTTCCATTGTGTTGTTTAATATAAAAATCCTAAAATTTTGTTTACTTTTTTTTTAACTGGGGCTTTGTATTAAACTCAATAGCTATCTTGTTTGAAATTGTCTTTTATATATCATAACAAAAGGACGTCGTGATTCTGTGGCAGATGATCTATGTTTTAAGTTCATTAATGGAGACATTTGGACAAGCAAAGGGATGGAGAAATTCTGCAGGAGTTGCTGGGGGAACAGCAGTAAGCTGCATATTGCTTTGCTACAGATCATATTTGAGTGGCTGAGATTTCACTGCCCTGAAGCAGGTTATATTACAGTCCATTTATTTGTCAGGGTAGGATTTTATTAGCAACCAGTTGCAGGCCTTGCATGAGAATGAATCTTCTCACAGCCTGAGTATAGGAGACTAATGGAGTTCAAAATCACACTGCATTCGAAAGCTTTAGCCCAGGCTCAGTGAGGTGAGGAGGTTGAAGTTAATGTTCCATTCTGCTCTGCTCAGATGAAGCTGATCACAAACACTACATGTGTGTATGTTTTCTTCTCAGTCTGTTGGTGTTGAGCACTAGTTCTCTATCTATTTTAGCTTATCCATATTTCGTGCTGATGGTAAGTCAAAGTTGTAGCACAGAACTGAAAGGAAAATAGTGACTTTAGCCATTTTAGAGGACGGGAAAATGATCGGGTTAGGTATTATGTTATAAAACACAAAAATTGCACAAAGACACTTATAGCAAACTCAGTCTCTTCAGGCCACGGAAGGGTCAGCTGGTGAAACAAAAGTTATGCAAAATGTGGTAGGATTATTCAGTGGGAGCCTTCTACATAAGATGCTGATATTTTAATGATGTCTTGTTTATAAGGATAAAAAAATTGATACAATGGTAAATCATTTAAAAGTTATTCTGTTGTTGGAAAGAACACTATTTATTTTAAATACTATCTAAATTACACCACCTACAGCAGAAAAAAATACCCTCTTCAATTTTTGCTGAATGTTTAAGGATGTTCAAATTACCTGATTTTACTGAGGGCCCATGAATCCAATAGTGAAATGCTTGAATCTCATTCAAAAATAATCCAGCACACCTGACAGATTGAGCATTATATTTTATCTCAGGGTTGGCATGGTGGAGGTAGTGTCCCAACAAGGGCATGGTAAAAAATGGCACTGATAGGGCCAATAAGCCTAGCAGGAACTTTGGGAGTTGTGAGAGAGCCTCGTTGGTTGATGCAGGATACTGACTATCACCTATTCTCAAAGACCTGCTTGTTCTGTGGAGGAGAGGACTCTGCAATTAAAAAAAGCAAACAGGGCTGGAGGTGTGGCTCAGTGGTCGAGCATTCACCTGGCAGGTACCCAAGTCCTGGGTATGATCCCCAGTACCAATAAAATAAAATAAAGGCAAATAAACAAAAAGGCTACTATGAAGCACCTCAGCATCTTGGGTGCAGCACCCTGCTTCCCCCAACACTTTAGTAAAAGTTGTAGCATAGCAAATAGTGGGTGTTGCTGCAAGATACACCTATTGTGCTGCCAGTTGTATAAAAATATAGCAAACATGATTAAGTACAGTACACAATACTTAATAATGGTAGTACATGGCTGTACATGGTTTATGCATTTACTATGCAGTATTCTACTTTTTCCATTATTTTAAAGGCTACAGTAATCCCACTAAGTATAAAAGAGTTTACTGTAAAACAGAATACCATATTGCTCTGAGAGCAGCCTGATGCATCTTGTGCTTACTGTGTCTTTTGACTGCTTCAGAGGTCATGCTGCATAATGGACATGTAGCAGCTAAGTTTGTGGAAGTATCTCTACACTGTTCATACAACAATGAAGTCACCAACTCAGGCATCTCTCAGAATGTATCATTAACTGACACACAACTGTGTATATATGTTCTGTGATGATTAAATTGAGGTAATTAACATGAGCATAAGCTCACAGTTATCACTTTTGTGGTTAGGACACTTTACATCAACTCTCTTAACATTTTTCAAGATGCCACTTTCCAAAGTTGAGGAGATATAAGGACAGCGAAGAGGAAGAGATTCCCACTAAGTACAACTGATGACAGAATGGCAACCTTTATGATTAGCTGCTATGAGAGACAACCTACCACCCCATCTCAAAGACTCTTAGAGAATTACCAAAGTTGCAAGGATTAGGGTCTACCTCTGGAACTTTTGAATCTATTAAGCATATCATGTATGCCCAACCCATTAAAGTACTCCCCCTTGAGAAACCCAGACCAGGGGATCCTGGAACTTGCAGCCTCTGCAGCCAGCCCTTCTCTTTGTACATCAGTGCAATAACATCCTCCCAGATACCTGCCTTCATTTCAGAAGAACATAACTTGAGAGACTCAGTTCTTTTGATATAACAAACTGTCTCAAAAACCTACTCACAGGGATCTTTATACACACACAATAATTTACCTTCAGTGTATAACCTAGAGAATCATATTTCTTATCATAATCTCCAAACTCTATTTTAATACTTCCTCTCTGGATGTTTCTGTATCTCCTAACTTTAATAAAATACAGCTCTTCTCTGAGAAATTGCTTTTTATCTTGCCTCTCTTTGAAAAAAGCAGTTGTGTATTCAGTGTACTTAAAGCTCAGGGTTTGAAGATGGAGCTGATTTCCATTATCCTTGAGTGCACTGCACCTCCCAGGTCAGGATTGCCTGCCTTTTAAAATGCTTGGTTCACAGAATATCCTCTGTCCTTCTTTTTAGTGCCATCTGTCAACCTCTCCACCATTCCTCATGATTCAACAAAGATGTTGGCACCTACCTTACAATATTTCTTTATACTAAAGCTGGTTTCCTGCTGGATAGTTTTAATATCTATTTTAACTTCTAAGTGAAGAAGGTATTCCTGACTCTTTCAGGGCTAAGCACTCTTGGACCCTCTATCTATCCTACCCACTTCCTTAATCACATCTTGTTTGTGATTACAGATTGCTAATTCATTTCTTAAAAATCTCCTTGTCATGCTTTACATCCCGCTATTACAGCTTTTCTAAAGAATTGCCAGTTTGTATAAATACTCCCTCTTTGGTCTTTTACAGCTGAATTAAGAATTTCATCCTTGCTCTACCTTTTCCAAATAATTCTTTGCTCAAGTCTATTTTGTGCAACATCTTATGCATTTTATTCATTATTGTATTCTATTCCTCACCATTTTAGGAAACAAAGGATGCTATTAAGACTATTGACTCTGTACCCACATCTAGATCCTAATCCTGTATTGTCCTTGAAAGTTACGTTTGTGCTTAGATTCCTAATCCTTGGATTTCTCAACCTCTGTAGTTATTGCATAAGGTGGTTGACTTCATCTTAATTTACAAAATTTTGATAAAACACCTTTTCTTCATTTTATTTTTACCTCACCCTTGGAGCAAAACTCAAAATATGGATTGAATGATTGCATTTAAAATGCATCATTTTAAACATATCTGTGTCTGTCCAGCTGATATCTACTGAAGCAATTTACATATTTGGTACCATGACAAATTCATGGTCACACAACTGAAGTTTTTATTCCTTGGCTATTCGATTATTTCTTTTTTGAACCTACCCCAACTCTCCACCAATTTTAATTAACTTTTCACTCTCCCCAGATTCCTGTCCCTTAAAATTTTCCTCCACATCTTCATTAAGTGATGTCACCATCTTCAAATTAAACAGTTAAAGGGCAAAGGACCATGGGCATGAGTTCTGTTAATGTCCCCCCATTAAACAAACTTGGGCTTGCACTTGTGTGGTAACTCACATTGCACTTCTAATTATAATTTGTGTCCTCATGTAATAGAAGGGATGCCCTTCTTACTGTACATGATTAATCCTGCCACTTATATTTTGACACAACTCCCCCAAGGATTAGGGGGATTACATGTTACTTGGAGTTTATTTATTTATGTGTTTATTAATGACTTTCTGTCAACTGAATCCATTGTCTTTAAATGTTTTCACATATCTTACTGCATAAGAAAACAGCAAACAGCACCCATCTCTAATCTCTGACACTCCTCCCTCCTTTACCTCTTTCTTATGCTCCTTCAAGAACATTTCTGGGAAGAATGGCCTCTCCTGACTCCGTATTTCAACACTTCTTACTCACTGCTCAGTTCACTTCAGTTTGGCTTCTGACACATGATCTCATCAAGGTCATCACTGTAAATTCATTTTTCTTTCTCTTTGACTCCTGAGCAGCATTCACTGATTTCCTCCTCTTAGGATGATTTATTCACTTAACTTTAGTGAACACTACACCCCCTCTGCATCTTCATACTCTTTAGCTATTATTTCTCTTTCTCTTTTACAGATTCATTTTCATCTATTCAGCTCTTTAAGGCTTGGTCCCAGGTTCTCTTCTCAACCTCTACTCCCTTTCTCCAAAATTAAGTCTCTAATGCTTTTTCATTAATATTTGAAATTCATATGACTTGTTTTGTATGTTTAGCTTATATGTCCTCTCCAGGCTAGACCTTTATATCTACTTGAAATCTGTTCTTGAAGACTTTCATATTGCTTTAAATTGAATATGCACAAAAATATATTCATGATCATTTCCTTTGCACCTGGATTTTCTTCTGTATCTCTTTTTTTTTTTTTTTTTTTTTTTTTTTTGCAGTTCTGGGGATTGAACCCAGGGCCTTGTGCTATGAGGCAAGCACTCTACCAACTGAGCTATATCCCCAGCCCTCTTCTGTATCTCTTTTCCAAATTAATGGTAATGCCATTCAATCAGATTTGCAAGTCAAAATCTAAGACTGTGTTTTTTTCCCTTCATTTTCTATGTGTGACTAATTTTCCATTTCTTTAAATCATCTGCCAATGTATCCTGATTTTACTTCCTTCTCTGCATATCTATTTATTAATCCTTATTCTGCATCCCATCACCTCTCATCTTTATATAACCTCTGAACAAATTCTTCAACATCAACTCTTGCCCCTGTTCGATCAATTCTCCTTCATATAGCCACAATGATCACTTGCTTTCAAATACCAAATTTCATTATGTTACTCCATTCCCTCTCCTGCTCAAAACTTTCCACTATATTCCAAATGCCTTTAAAATAAATGTCAAACCCATGACATGGCCTAAAAACTAAAACATATTATTATTCTCTCCAATATTATTTCAGAGGATCCCTTAGCATTGTCCTTGGGTTTCTATCACTTTGATCTTCACAGATGTGGTGTGTCTCACTCTACAGGAAAGGAAGGCAGGGTTTCCCCTTGCCTGAAACATTCTTTTCTCCAATTTCTTCTAAATAGTTCCAGCATATTCTTCAAATTTGATTTCTAGACTTAAATCCATTAGGTTACCTCATAATCTTGTTGTCCTATGTTGGTTTAATTAATAGCACTTTTTGTAATTATAATTCTCTATATTATTGGCATGAAACTGATATAAATTCTATTACTTAACTAAAACCTGTCATTAGACAGGGAAGGTATGTGTTTTTACTCAATGTTTTACTTATAAAACTGAATTCTTTCTTCTAAGCTTCCAAATTATTTGGTTTCAAGGACAAGTTTAGTACTTTCCTTTTATGCCCCAGTATCAGAACCTGTTAAGCTAAGTTTTGCTCCCCAATTGCTTATTTTTTATATCTGTTGTGATTTCTCTGAGAGCCTCCAATAAATGGAACCCACCCAGCCTGTCAACATCTATAAAGATTTATGCATAAAATGAAAGCATGGGAGACCAGGCCAAAATCACTTTGATTACACTAATATTGTTCAGGTGGGTAATCCTGACTTTCCGTCATTTGCCAAATATCCTTGCTAATACTGATCCACAAAATATTCTTACCCACGTAGTCAAACAGTTGTGATTAGTGCAGATGTTCTCTTACAAATATCTTTGAGAACTACAAAGGAATAAATATCACTGAAGGTCATTCAACCCCTTAAGAAAGACAGAACTAAGGCCAACATTATACGTCTTTGCCCCCATAATTATCAGTTTGCTTCTCACAAGGGGGTTGTTAAGAAAAGAGGAGCAGTAAGCAACCAAGTGCATGTTTACAAACAAAACCAAAATAAAAGCTTCTTCTCACAAAAATTATGAGAAACTGTAACAATAAGGAATTCTCCCAGTCTAATCTCTTCTGTAGAACTATCACCAGGCCCATTGACAGATTTGCTCATCTTTTGACAATTCTTATCCTGAGGATTCTGAACTGGAAAATAAATAATATTTTTTGATTGACATTCCCAGGAGTTGTTTAGAATCATACATGGAGAAATCTGAACTAAACATGTATTTATAGAGCATTATCAGCATTTGAGTCAGTTGTGTTCTTAATAATAAGTAATATTTCATATTAACTCTATAATTTTCATAAAACCATGAAGGCAGTCTCCATACATTCAATTTTAGCAGCAGCTTCTTAATTTCCAAATTCCCATTCATATACTTTCTGTGGGTTATGCGTTCCTCAACGTTCTTTTCCTCTGTAATGTGTTTATGTATTTACTTCTTTATTTTTTATTCTGTCTTAGAGGAAGGAATGCTGTGCTACTGATGTCTCCCTCTGGCCTCCTCAGTCACTGTAGTCTCTTTCTCTGTATCAGGTTCTTTGCTTAAACAGTTTTTCTATCCCCAGTTTAATATTTCCTCAGTTTTATTTTATCACCAAGTTTAATGTCTAAAACATCACTCTAAACTTTGCATCTATTACTTCATTCTGGTGGTGACAAAGACCTCACTAAAGAATTTATTTCCTGGAGGAAATTGCCTTTTTTATTATTTGATATGATGTGAAGAATGAATAATAAGTCATAATCAAAATATAAGCTACACATTATTTGACAGTGCTTAAACCAAATATTAAGATACTTGCAAGGAATAGTGAATTCACACATGGTGATTTCCTCCCTCAGAAGAAGTAAGTGGTTGTGGAAAACTCATGATTCATGAAGTAATTTCTGAATGCCCAACTTGTGACCTATTAAAGTAAAGAATTCCGGAGGATAATTTTTCAAATTTTAAATAATTCGGATATCAATAAGTGTTCATTCATTGTTTAAGAAATTTCTCAAAAGTATCCTATATTGCCACAAATGTTTTTATGTCAGTTATTGTGTTATTGTGCATGGAATTACCAAACACTATACTTCTAGGAAGCCACTGAAGACTACAAAAGAGGCATTCTAGGGGCACAGTTTTCCTGAAACCATTCTTCTAATCTCTTCGAATTTCCTACACAGTGGTATGCCCCAAATGCTTTTTAGCTGTCTCTCAGATTTTAGCCAAAAATTTTTCCAGACTCATTGATATTTAAACTCCCTTTTTGATGTCAGATGATCATTGGTATCATTTACTTTGTTCTGCTCTGCTGCTTTCTTTTTTTAAAGATTACACAAACAGAAACAATGCATCCATTTTCACATCACTGTAACAACCTTCTTTTGATTCTCTCCTGCGGTTTTGCCACCAGCATCTGTTTGACAGTTTTGATACAAAGAAACATTGATTATAACATTAGATAAATAGAGGAACTGTTTGCCACAGTATGGTATATCCCACAAGTTGTAGAACATTCAGAGTTCAGGGGAGAGGACAGTGGATAAGTTAAGAGGGTTTTTTGGGGCTGGTGGTTGTGGCTCAGTGGTACAGCACTTGCCTAGCATGTATGAGGCACTGGGTTCAATTCTCAGCACCACATATAAATAATTAATTAAATAAAGGTCCATCAACAACTAAAATATATATTTTTAAAAAGTATTGTTTGATGATGTGTGAATACTTCTTGTCCTTGTACTGTTGCCTGAGTTGCTTTGCAAATGAGAAATCACACCATAGCGTGGAAAAAATGGATCATTAACAGTGTACCTTAATACATTACATGTACTTATCTGTAAGTATATATAGCAAGAAATAATCAGAGAAAAATAATAATCAGTTGCTGTAAAATGGTAGCAATGTTCAGGTGGTGTTAAGCAAATTAGAAGCATGTCTATGGAACAGAAAGAACAACAAATATAAATAAATAACAATAGCATAATGTGCTTGCAAGAATTCAGATCATCTCCAACCTTGCTGACTGTGTCTTTAAAGGTACAGATACTCTGTAATAGAGTGGTATTTTCTTGAAACAAACAAACAAAAAAACCCCACATGTAACTATCATATGACCCAGTAATTATGGTCCTGGCCATTATCACAAAGAAATGAAAACTTTGATCCATACAAAACATGCACACAAAGTTTGCAGCAACTTTATCATGATAGCCTCAAGTTGGAGATAACCAATGTCCTTAAAAGGATGTAGAGTTAATCAGTGGTTTGTCTTTACCATGGATAAAGCAACAACCTGTATGAGTCCAGAGAATGCTGTTAAGTGACGAATACCAACCGTAAAGGGCTACGTACTATATCATTTCATGTATATAACTTTGTTGAATTCACAAAATTATGAAAATGAAAAACAGATTGATGGCTGCCCAGTGTTGCTAAGGAGAGTTTGGACCAGGGGTGGATGTGGCTGTAAGAGTGGAGAATGAGAAATTCTATTGGTGGTGGAAATTGATATCAATATCTTAGTTGCCACTTCATGCTATAGTTATGCAAGATGTTATCAGTGGAGAAAGTTGGGCAAATGAAGGCTGGTTGTGGTGGAGCACATCTGTACTCTCAATGACTTGAGAGGCTGAGGCAGAAGGATTGCAGGTTCAAAGCCAGCCTAGCAACTTAGTGAGGCCCTAAGCAACTTATTGAGTGACTAGTGAGACTGAGACAGGAGGATCACAAGTTTGAGGCCAACCTCAGTCACTTAGCGAAACCTAGTTTAAAAAGGAAAAAAGAAAAAACAAGATGGACTGGGAATGTAGCTTAGTGTCAAAGTGTTCCTGGGTTCAATTGTTGTGCCAGAAAATAAATATTAATTTAAAAAAACCTGTTCATAGTGTAATATGTGTCTTATGTTTTAAATTTTGTCATGCAAAATTGCATTTATACATAATTTAATTATACCACAGGATAGCTCCATATGGAAACCAAGATTTACTAGGTTTCCTAGAAATGGATCTTGAGATTCTATTTGGGGTTCTACCCAATTCTTTATATTGACCAATTCTTGGTTAAAAAAACATTTTTAATCTGGGAAGACTCGCTTCTTTGACAAAGAATACACATGAGTCATTGAGGGATGAAGACAGAAAACACTTAGTCAACAATGTGACAGCCAGCAAAGTATTCTCAGACTTGGAGTCGCTTATAAAATTTAGATTTTTCTCCATGTCCTACAACTAGAAAGCTGAAAATTCACTTGAAGTTAGAATGGTCTATTCCTGATCTGTTCTGAAATAATACCCATCGTATAGAGTTGTTGGAGGTAGTAAGCATAATTACATATGTAACAACCTTTGTACCATGACTCTTGAGTAGGAGAAGAGCTACATAATACAATTTCCCTTAATGTTGAGGCAGCTGTAACTAAGAAGTACTATTTGTTTTTGCAATGTGCCCCTAGAAGATCATAGCTGTGTCACAGCCTGAAAAAATATTGGGCAATGTTGTCCCAGGGCAACAGGGAGAGTCCAAGACATTATGCTTCAGCATGTCACACAGCAGGCAATTTAAGATTCTAGGTTCTAAAATCCATCTCTTGAAATAGTTCCTAGAATAGATATAGGATGTTTATTTCAAGAAATTCAAACCAATCTTTTACCCTACCTCATTCATTCTCACTGGATGCTCATAAGAAATGAGAAGGTCAAATAAAATCAACTCTAGATTTTTGATATGTAGATCTGATAAGTGATTTATTCACAAATACAACGTTGAATGGATCCCAAGCTTCTAGTTTCCAAGTCTTTGCAGTGCTTTTGACTTAATGAATTAAATGATTTCTTTGTGAAGAGGGCAATGATTACTTGACATTTCTAGCCCTTCTGGTTGCAGCAGTTTGAAAGTATGGTCATTTATCTTGCATGTGTTCACAATCATGGTCACCAAGGGCTTTTGGGATTGCAATTCAAATAAACTATATAGATTCCTGAACCAGACATTAGCATTGCCAGGTTTAAATCACCTTTTCTATGGAGGAATTAGTTTCACAGGGATTATGGATTAAAAATCCAACTCTATCATGTTGGTGGAGAAGATTTGCAATTGTTCCTTTATTATACAGTTTCTAAGAGCAGCAATGTTGCTGCAATGCCAGATTTTCCACCTCAATGAATAATGAATTAGAGTTTACTTAAAATAATATTTTAATATCAGTTTTTTTTAAGTTTTAAATAATAAAAAAGTAATGCTTGGGAAGAACAAGTTCATTTTTGGAATTGCATTTGTTCTCTTCAGGAATAACAAATATTCTTAATAATTTTTGTTAATTCATCAAATGTGAAATTATTTCTGGTAACTGGTCAAACAGGTTGAAATGAAATGAAATGAGGGTCTTAACGTCTCATGTGGATATAGTTGTCTTCATAAACAGAGATGTTGAATATTTAATGAAATTCTAACAATCACTCAAAACTAACTGGAACATTTTGTAGTGCTTACAAAATTGTTGATGCTCTTGCTATTGGATTAGTATTATATAGGCATGGCTCAAAAATGGTTCAGTTTCAGACCATCTCAATAAAGCAGGTAGCTCAAAAATGTTAGCCACATGAATATTGTGCATATAAAATTGCTTACAGTACCCAGTATTCTGCTAAGTGTGCAATAGCATTTGCTACAAAGAAATATGCAGATCTTAACTAAATACATTAGTGCTAAAAGATGCTAATAATATTTCAGGTAGTTGCAATCTTTCTGTTGGTGGAGTTTCCAGCTTCAGTATCAATGCTGCTAAGTAGGGTGTTGGCTGCTGAAAGTTGGGGAAGCTGTGACAGTTTCCTAAAATATGATAATGATGATGTTTGCTGCATTGATCAATTCTTCCTTTTACAGATGATTTCTCTGTAGCATGTCATGCTCTTTAATGGCATTTCACCCACAGTGAACCTTGAAATATTGAGGTTGATTCTCTTAAACACTTGCAATCATGTTATCAACTAAGTTCATAAAATATTCTAAATCCTCTGTTGTAATATCAACCATGTTTCCAGCATTTTCCCTGGGAGTACATTTCATCTCAAGAAACCAGTTTCATTTCTTATCCGTTAGCAACTCCTTATCCATTAAATTTTCTCATGAGATCATAGCAATTTAGCCTCATTTTCAGGCTCCCCTCTCTCCAGTGCTTTTGTATCTTCTACCATATCTGCAATTACTTTGACTAATGTTTTGAAACCTCCAAAGTTATCCATGAGGGTTGTGGTCAACTTTTACCAAATTGCTATTATTTTGACATCCTCCATGAATCACAAATATTTTTAATTGTATCTAGAATGGTGAGTGTTTTCCAGGAATTTTTTTAAAAAAAATTTTTAATTTAATTTTTTTACAGACTTCATTTTGATTCATTGTACACATATGAGTACAAATGTTCATTTCTATGGTTGTGCATGATGTATATTCATATCATTCTTGTTAATCATTCATGTACATAGGATAATGATATCTGTCTCATTCCACCATTTTTCATACCCCCACCCTCTCCCTCTCATTTCCCTCTATAAAATCAAAAGATCCTCCATTCCTCTCTCACCCTCCCCCCCACCAGATTCTATATCATCATCTGCTTATCAGGGAAAACATTCAGCCTTTGTTTTTTTTTGGATTGGCTATAGCAGCTCAATTCACAATAGCTAGACTGTGGAACCAACCTAGATGCCCTTCAACAGATGAATGGATAAAGATGATGTGATATATATATATACACAATGGAATACTACTCAGCCATAAAGAAGAATAATATTATGCATTTCCAGATAAATGGATGGAATTGGAGATTATCATGCTAAGTGAAATAAACCAATCCAGGAAATTTTAAATTTATTTTTTTCCATCACTGGAATCACCACCACTGGTAGCTATAGGCTTATGAAATGTATTTCCAACATAATACCATTTGAAAGTCAAGATTACTTCTTGATCCAAGGACTGCAGAATTGATGTTACAATAGCAAATTTGAGAACAACATTAGTATATACATAAATTGTATATCTCCAGAAGAGATTTTAAGTGACCACGTGTATGATCAATAAGTAATATTTGAAGAAATCATTTTTTCAAAGTAGTAGTTCTCTAACAATTGGCTTAATATTAAGTAAAATATGTTGTAAACAGATATGTTGTCATTCAGGTTTTCTTTTTTATTTAAAGAGCACAGGCCTAATACATTCAGATATTAAGAGTCCTAGGATTTTCAGAATAGTAAATGAGAACTACTAACTTCAACTTGATGCCACTGGCACATTAGCCTGAACCAAGAGAGTCAGACTGTCCTTTGAAGCTCTGAAGATAGGCATTGTCATCTTTCCAGTATGAAAGTTTTGGATGGCATTTTCTTCCAATAGATGTCTGTTCATCCACATAGAAAATCTGTTGTCAGTGTAGCTATCTGCTGTGGTTTGGCTGGGAGGTGTCCCTCAAAAGCTCAGGTGTAAGACAACGCAAAGTTTGGAGGAGAAATGATTGGGCTACAGCCTTAATCTAGTCAATGAATTAATCCCTGATGGAATTAACTGAGTGGTAACTGGAAGCAGGTGGAGTGTGGCTGGAGGAAGCGGTTCACTGGGGACACAGCTTTGGGGTATATATTTGTATCTGGCAAGTGGGGACCTCTCTCTCTGCTTCCTGATCAACATGTGAGCTGTTTGCCTCTGCCACACTCTCTTGCCATGATGTTCTGCTTCACCAGGATCCCCAACCTGGAGCTGACCTTCTATCGACTAAGACCTCTGAAGTTGTGAGCCCTCAAAGTTGCTACAGCCTCTACACTGGCATGTTTTACTTCACCTTGCACTTTTGTTATGGAAATAATTTCTTTCCTTAAATTTAATGAACCAATATCTGTTTAGCTTAAAATTTTCTTCTGCAGCTGCCTTGCCTCTCAACCTTCACAGACTTGAAGAGAGAGAGAGTCTTGCTCTGGATGAGACTTTGGCTTGAGGGAATGTCTGATCTTCTATTCAGGTCACTAAAACTTTGTCCACATAGTAAATAAATTTCTTTCACGTCTTTGCATTCATGTGTTCATAGAACTAGCTCTTCAAATTTCCTTCAAGAACTCACCCTTTGCATTCACAACCTGTCTCTTGCTTTGGGGCTATCTCATCTTTCAACCAGCCTTTCTTACTTAATTCATGAGTTACCATGAGAGATCTGTGCTTCATCCTTTCAGTGGAACACTTAGAAGCCATTACAGGGCTACTAATTAGCATAATTTTGATATTGCTATGTATCAAGAATAGGGCAACCCAAGGTGAGGGAGAGAATTGGGGATGACCAGTTAATGGGGTAGTCAGAAGATGCACAGCAAGTATTTAATTTGTACTCTAAATAATGACGTGACAATAGTCACATCAAAAGTCACTAATGACAGATCATTATAATGGATACAACACTAATATTGAGAAAGCTTGGCATATTTTGAGAATTTTCAAAATGTGATACAGAGACAAAAAGAGCACATTCTGTTGGAAGAATGGTACTAATAGACTTGCTCAGCACAGGATTTCCACAACATTTGATGTATACAAAACGTAGTATATGTAAAGCATACTAAAGGGAAGCACAATAAAACAGGTATGTCTGTGGTTGTTATTATTTTTCTTATTATTGGTAGTAGTAGTATCACACTTAGATAGGTTCATTGTGGTACTAGTTCATTTAGCCCCAGAGAAACCTTGTTAAGTATTCTAATTTCTGTTTTACTGATGAGGAATATAAAGTTAAATAAGAACCTCATTCAAAGTCACAGATTTTAAATGGCACCATCAGCATACATCCAAAGCCTGTATGACTGTGTTCTCTGGTATTATCTACCTGAATCAAAGTCTGAAAAACTGAGGTCCACGTCAGCTGCATGGAGGATCAGAGCCTGACTGAATGAAGAAGGAACAAAGGAAGAGGTATACTGTCTCCAGAACAATACCAATTAACACTTTTAGAGGATTGTGCTCCAGGTCCTGCTGGTGTTCTTCTCATGCACCATCTCATTTAGCCATCAAAATGAACCAAGAATATTATTAGTAGTAAAGTGATTACCAGTCTTGCACAGGAAAACTGAGATATAACCATTTTTAATGGTTATATTTCATTATACATAACAGGAGAACCCATTTTGACATAATTATACAAGCATGCAACATATCTCATTCTGATTCAGACCCTAGGATCTCTTCTTTCCCTTTCCATTCCCTACCATCTTCTCCCTTCCCTCTGTGGATATTTCTGTCATTTACCCATAGTTACTATTATTTTTTTATGGCTTGAATTAGTTTATTGAAATGTGAATAAGGTTGATCTACATAAAATAGGAGCAAGTCCTTCTTGTTTTTTTTTTAATTTTAGGTAATTGTACACAAATGGAATACAACTATCATTTTTCTGGTTGTACACAAAGTAGAATCATACAATTTAAACAAACATCTATACCCTATTATTTTTTAAATTAATTTCTTGTGAATGTTCACAATGGTGAAATCCACTGTAGTGTATTCATAAATGTACATAGAAAAGGGATAGGAATACTGAGGCATAGACACTTTCAGGTCAAAAACCTAGCAAGTTAGTGAAGCTGGGAACTAGAGCTAGAAAATCTGATTTTTGCATTTGTTATTAAGCAAATGTGTACCATCTCCAGTTTTCTTTGCTAAAAATCTCAGGCTCTAATTTGATTGTAAGTGATAATTATGTGACCACTTACATTCTCTGAAAGGTTTCCTTTTCTTGCTAACTCTTTGTTTTAAACAGTTTGCTTTGTCTTGTTGCTTTGGGGATATACTTTTTGTTTTAAATGGATATCAAATTTCTCTTTAGTTCTTAGTTTGTTGAGTGGTAGCATTTTTCAATTTCTCATGGGCCATGACCATTTTCTATGAGGAAAAAAAGGAAGGTAAAGTGTTTGATGGGAGAGGGAAAAGCTGTAGGGGAGAGAGAAATGTGGATATTCTCTGCATGATTGGGAAAGATGATGGCCTTCTGGGGACTGGGGCAGTGGAGATTGTTTCCCTGATTCTTGTTAGTGCCCAAGACAGACAATGGCAGTGTGGAAATGGCAGTGTGGGTGAGCCAGAAATTAAATCCTCAGGCTCATGGGAACATTCCCTAAGTTTAAGTGAATCAAAGAAGTGAGAGACAATTAAGGTTGTGAATTATTAATTAGAAGGCAACATAGAGAAAACAATAATGCTCCCTTCCAAGTGTGCATGTGTGTGTGTGTGTGCGATGACATTGAAAGTATAGAATAGATAGCACAGCTTTTAACAGTTTTAATTATTCAATAAATTATAGATATTTTATTGATATTCTGTCATGACTGCTGCTTGTATTTGGAAATGGATCATTATTAAATGCCAAGAGTGATCTCTTTTAATCTTAAATCTTAACATTTTATATGCCTTTTTTTATATTTTATTATATCTTACACTTATCCCTAATATCTCCTCATATTTTCTCTTCTGTCTGGTTGTCTTTTCTTTAACCCCATCAAACAATGATTATCAGCCAATGCAATGCAAATTTTGCAAGAAAAGTTGTACAAAAAAGTTTTTTGAGACCTAATAAAAAGAGTATCGATGCTATTGTGTTCAATTGATGTCTCTATACAAGGTGTAAATTAATATTCTGTTTTGGTAGTATAGTTTCTGCCTATAAAATAGGCTAATTAGCATATATTTGTATTATGTATGAATAAAATCATGCAAACAAATATTCCTTTTGTGTCCTTCCAGCAGATGAAACTAACAGAAGTACCTAAAATGGATGAGAAATAGTCTGGTTGTAGTTTAACTGTAGGAAGCTCATAAAATTCTTACCATTAGGCCTTCATGCCATTAAACTCTTAGTTATTGATCCTGCTGACAAGGTCAACAGAGCAGTGACATTTTGTATCTCAAGATAAATAAATTATATTTAAAAATCCTTTCCTTCTATATTATGTGTATCTTGTGCCAAGTATTTCATTGTCATATGTTTCCAGCTCTTGATTTCCTACTATGTCCAGAATTAATACGCCCAGAAGCAGGATAAATTTGTGTAAGCATATCTGTGTTTTTAAAAGTAATGATATCTTCCAGTGAATTCATTCATCAAAAATACTAGTATTAGGAAAAATAAAACCTAGTAAGTTATAGTAAGATGATAACTACTTAAATTGTTTTTGGCACCAATTTATTGTGTTTATTTTTAAGAGGAATTTACCAGTAGGAAAATTAGAAATTGCAGTCATGATTAAAATTATCTCTACACTTCTTTAGTTTTTGTTTTGGTCTTCTCCTCCATTTGTATTTCATTTTCCAGTATATAATCTAAAAAGAGGCCATGGGGCTGAGGCTGTAACTCAGTGGCAGAGTGCTTGTCTAGCATGTGGGGGGCACTGGGTTAGATCCTCAGCACCACATAAAAAATATAAACAAAATAAAAAGAGTCCATAGTCACCAATTCCCTATCAATTTGGAAATGATATAGTTTGAAATATAATTTGTCAAAGGTAAATTTTTTATATTTGTTTTAATTATTTTAGTATTTTTTTATTTTCTGTGAATATTTAAAACAGAATTTTGATCTAAGTTGTAGTTCCACTTACAGTTCAGTACTGATAAACTGCATTGTTAATTCTTTTCCCTCTGCATTCATTCACCTATTGAAGGTGCAAAAAATTTTAATATATCAGTTCAACATTTTTAACTATTCCTGAATGTACTAAAAATGTAAGTTTTTCTTTTGTATTTTTTCCATAAAAGAAAGCTAGAATACCTACACTCTCTTGGTTCAATCATCTCTTCAATGGTTGATCCAGAAGAAACCTTTTCAGATGGGAAAACTCTATCCTAACGAAGAGAGCAAGCATTTTTTCCTTAATTGCTTCTGTACTTTCATACAGCTTAGGAATGATGGGGTTGCAGTTATTTTTGCTTGTTCAGATTTCTCCTTTGTCACAATGTAATTTTCATTGAATTACTTGATCATTCCAATTGTCAATAATCTTCTGTTATTCATCATTGATATTGCCTTGAAGAACTTGTTCAAGCCCTATTAATATCAGAAGTCAATAGCTCATTGAAGATTTTGATGCCATTGAGACAAAAAATAAGTCCAGTCCTTGAAAGTCTGATGAGAAGCATAAATTACCACAGTGACAATTGCATTTTTAAAACTCTTTCCAAGTTAGTCTCCTGTGATTTCTTCAAGTTCTAGAACTAAAGGAGGTACCTTTTTTGGATCAAAGCTTTTGGACTATCCATGATATTCTGTTATGTCAGTGGAGATAAGGTGTCCACCAAAAGCTGCTGTGTTAATGCTGGAATGTTTGAAGGTGAAATGATTGAATTTTGAGAGCTGTAACATAATCAGTCATTTCTGGTTTGAATGGACTAACTGAGTGGTGACTGTAGCTGGGGAAGTGGGGGTTGGCTGAAGAAGGTGCGTTACTGGAGGTGTGCCCTAAAAGGGTTACTGTGCCCTGTGAACTCTTCGCTTTCTCTTTCTCTTTCTCTCTCTCTGTTCCTGGCAACCATGATAGAGCAGCACTTCTCTACCATGTTCTACCATGAGGTTCTGCCTCACTTCGGGCCCAGAGCAATGGAGTCAGTCCATCATGGACTAAAAAACCCTCTGAACCCATGAGTCAAAATAAACTTTTCCTTCCCCAAGTTGCTGTGGGTGAGTATTTTGATTGCAGTAGTGCAAAGCTAACTAATATGTATTCTATCTGGACCATGAGCCTTCTTGCACCATTTACTGCTGCTCTATCCAAGTCTGCAACAAGGGCAAAGATGGAAGGGACTCAGTCTATACACCGAGATCTGAGGAGAAGGGCTTTATTCAGGAGAGATGGAGCACTGGTCACAGAGGAAGCTGCTTCTCTCTTTACTGTGTGTAACACTGTCTTCTATATCCTTGCATCTTAAAGGTTAAGCCTTGTGTAAGCAGTTACTAGCTTATTTTGTAGACTATAGGTTGGTTACAGAAAGAAGAAACCACCATTACAGGGAGGGCAGAGGAACCATTTTCACAAACCTCAGAAGAACTGTTTCACAGAACTCAGAAGAACATCCTGTTCAAAGAACTCGGAAGAGGAAGATGGGGCCCTAGTCTTGGAGGATCGTGTTGGTAGCCACTGTCTTTTGACAAGACACCATGTAGGCCTCCTTCCAGGGGACAGGGCCCACAATTTACCACAAAGGATCAGCCTTTATATCAGACTGGACAATAGCATTATCAAAGCTACATCTAAACAAACATGGTCTCTGTGTCAATCAGCTTTTGTCACTGTGATGAAATACCCGATAAAATCAATGTAAGATTGAATTGTGCCATGCCTTCAGAGGTTTCAGTCCATGTTGGCTAGGTACCCTTAACTTTGGGACTGTAGCAGGGCATTACATCATTGTTGGAACACATGACAAAGGAGGATCATTCACCTCATGGTAGTAAGGAAGCAAAAAAAGAGAGAAGGTGGGTGGAGCATTCCAAGTTCTCTTTCAAACCAAATGACCTAAGTTTTCCATTAGGCCACGCATCCTAAAGGTTTCACCATTTCCCTGTAGTGTAACAAGCTGGTGGTGACCAAGGTTTAATTCATAGCATTTGGGGACATTTATTCAAATAACATTGGAACATATCAGCCAACTGTGAAATGACAATAAATTCAACATATCTTCAGGCAATTCACCTAATCATTGGCAATTATTTCCACTTTTTCATGCTGGAAGACAATCTGAAATGGTGCCCTTGTCACCGGCAACAGCAAGTGCCTTGGATGTGACGCAGTGATGGGTTAGTGTTGCTGCTGAACAGAAACTCTGGAAGTCACTGAGTCCCACTGCTGGTCTTTATCTCTCTGCCACAGGAGACTTTTGTCATAGACTTCTGCTGGCTTGCAATGTAGCACAAGAACAAAAGACCTTGATGATACAATTTTTAATGCTTGAATTTTCCGGTGTTCCTCTTTTTAAAATTCTCAGTAAAGGTTATTGGCTAGTGGTAATGTAAATCATTTACAGTGAAAACACACTCTAAACAAATTTACCTAATGAATAAATTCTTAATCACTATTAATTGTCTATACCATCTGATGATATATCTAAAAAGTCAACACTATTAATTCCCTTTTAAAATTAATTGTAAACATTATAACCATTTGAGTCAATCTCCATTAATACTTCAAAGCACAAATATAAATTAAATAATGTTTAAAAGTCTGTAATACATCAACAGTATCCTATAAAAAAAGGTAATTTTAAAAGAACAGCTCAATTTACTCTGTAGCATTTATGTTTTTCTTTATTTTTTAAAAATTTAGAACAGTATGTTTTCTGGAATATGCAAGACAATTCACATTCAGATATCTTTACTATCAAACACTTATGCTTTCTTTATTGTCAAGATTTGAATTCTCAGTCCTAGCTGGATTTTTCTTCCTTGGCAATTCTTTCTATAACCCTACTAAAGTATTTCTCTTGGATGGAATTATGACCTTAATATGGCAGAAAATGATTATTTTTCAAATGTGAATACTGGTCCAGATTCTCAAGTAATACAGTGTAATCTATCCTGAACTGACAAAAAATAATTTTAAAAATATTTGTAGAGTAAGGACATAATCTTCTCTTTGTTGTTCTATTTGAGTTTTGCTTTCTATATAGCAAATGCTTCTAACCAACTCAACTCTCAGTGTGTAATTAAAAGAACCCTTTGCATTTAATTTCCAGTATTTTCATCTTCACTCTTCAACTAATGTATAGCCTAATTTTTTTTCCAATAGACATACACTATAATGATTTATGTATGCTAAGCTTTTTTCATTAAACATTTTCTTTTGGATGATGCTGTGTATTTAGCCAAGTGTCTTTTTAAAGATTACCATATACTGATATAAAAGGAAAACAGAGAAAGTTTCACTGTTAATGTGACTGAGAAATTAGTTTATATATAAAGGAGCATCCTTGTTTTCCTTCTTCAACTATCTCATTTGTATCTCTTTAGGTTCATTTTTAATACTTCTGTTGTGACCTGCCAATCCAAATTCTCCTAATCTAAGAGGAGTCAATTTAAGCCCTATTTTCCTATTAGTTCACATTATTTCATCTGTTTTCACATAATTACTATAACACTTTCAGCTGACAATCAGAATTTAACACTATTAGAAACAAAACTATATAATGATTAAGATTTATATACAAATCATTTCTTCATGAATTGATCGCTTTTAAGTCAGAGATTAGATTTTAACCATAAGCATGCAAAATATCTACCATATTACTCAACAGAGAAGAGATGGTCAGTAAATAAAAGATTCAAAGCAATATACAAATTCTTCATATTTACATTTCATCACAATGAAAACACTATTTGCATTTCATCACAATGAAAACACTATTTACATTTCGCTTTTTATTGTCATGTACTACTCATCTTTCAAAATAGTAGAGCAAATATGTGATAAGGGCTGGGGTTGTGGCTCAGTGGTAGGGTACTTGACTGGCATGTGTGAGGCACTGGGTTTGATTCTCAGCACCACATATAAATAAATGAATAAAATAAAGGTCTATCAACATCTAAAATAATTTTTAAAAATATGTGATAAAAGTAGAGAAAATATTTTTATTACTTGTTGAGCAATGACAATAGTCATTAGAGAGATTTAACAAAAATTTTTATATCAATTCAGTTTCTTTACTGTTTAATTTATATTAGCAAAATTTTTAAAAATATGAATAGCACCAAAATCACCATGAATGTATTACACAAATATCTTCATCATTTTTATCTAAGGTAACATTATATTGAAAGATATCATAACAGTATGAGAATATTTTATTCTCATAAAATTAAAATTATTTTATGAAGAATCAAATTATGGCAGGATGCAGCTGCTCCAGAGCCACGACTGCAGGCTGGGCTCAGGCCTGACCCTGGGCAGCCCCAGCCGTGAACACATACCCCCGAGTCATCAGGCCCTCCATATCCAGCTCCAAGCACAGGCCTGCATCTTCTCCTTGGTCTAGTCCCAGGTCTGTAACCATGCTGTTGCTGATCATCTAACAACACCAGGTTACCTTTGCCCACAAACATCGATTATCCCTGACCTGGAGGCAGTGGGACAGCATCCTTCTTGGGACAGTGCATTATCAAGTACCTCACCGGCATCAGACTACTGAACAATAGGAGGCTTGAATAGTACAGTATAATTTTATTGCAGAACTTTGTTTTTCTTTTTTTTAAATAGTAGTATTATTACAATTATTCCTAATATACTTACTACATTCCCACTTTTTGCTTATTAATATTCTTATCATTGTATCATCCTCTAATATAGCTGTGTCCTTGGAGACTCATTCTCTTTTCTTTTGCTGACAACTCATTTCCTTTAATTCCACTCTCACTATTCCTACAACATAGTACCTTTATAGATTCACGTCCTATCTCATTAACGTCATATTCTACACCCCTCCACATCCTCTTTTCCCACTATTTGAAATTGTGGTCCTTATTGCAAACCTATTGATTAGGCAGTAGATAATAATTTGATCTCATCTCTGTATATTATAATGCAGTTAATATCTAAATAGATTCTATATGGTTTAAGGACATATATTGTGTATATTGGGTACTGCTAATAATAATCTCCTCAAGGTAAGACATTGGAAATCCACAGGGACACTATAAGTCTTTATAGAGAAATTGGAATTCCTCTGATTCGCAGTGCTAGAGGGGAAGATACACAAGCAACATAAGAAAACATGGGAAGAAAGTGTCCCAAACAAACCTAGATGATGTATCAACAGAACCCAATGACAACATGATAGAAGGAAAGTCAGAAAAGGAGTTCAGAATGCACATAATTAGAATGTTCCAAGAAGCAAACGAGGGGATGAGAGAGCAAATGCAGGCAATGAAAGATCTCACCAATAATCAGCTAAAAAAGCAATTACAGGAAGCAAAAATTCATTTCAATAAAGAGAGAGAGATTCTGGGGAAAAAAAAAAAAACAAAGAGAAATCCTTGAAATGAAGGAAACAATAAACCAAATTAAAAACTCAATAGAAACCATAACCAACAGACTAGATAACTTGGAAGACAGAACTTCAGACAATGAAGAAAAAAATATTTAATCTTGAAAACAAAGTTGAACAGACAGAGAAGATGGTAATAAATCATGAACAAGACCTCCAAGAACTATGGGACATCATGAAAAGACCAAATTTAAGAATTATTGGGATTGAGGAAAGCACAGAGATACAAACCAAAGGAATGAATAATCTGTTCAATGAAATAATATCAGAAAATTTCCCAAATCTGAAGAATGAGATAGAAAATCAAATACAAGAAGTTTACAGGACACCAAATGCACAAAATTACAACAAATTCACACTGGGGCACATTATAATGAAAATATCTAACATATAAAATAAAAATAGAATTTTAAAAGCTGCGAGAGAAAAGCATCATATTACATACAGGGGGAAACCAATACGGATATCAGCACATTTCTCAGTCAAGACCCTAAAAGCAAGAAGGACCTGGAACAACATATTTCAAGTTCTGAAAGAAAATGGATGCCAACCAAGAATCTTATACCCAGCAAAACTTACCTTCAGATTTGATGATGAAATAAAATCCTTCCATGATAAACAAAAACTAAAAAATTCACAAATAGAAAGCCTGCACTACAGAACGTTCTCAGCAAAATATTCCAAGAGGAAGAAATGAAAAGCAACAAAGTAAGTTAACAAGGGGAGGAATTACCCTAAAGAAATAGCCAATCAAAGGAGAAATGAAGTTAAGTTAAAAGCCAAAAAAAAAGCCAAAATGATGAGAAATACAAGTCATATCTCAATAATAACCCTGAATGTAAACAGCCCAAATTCATCAATCAAAAGACATAGACTGGCAGATTGGATTTAAAAGAAAGACCCAACAATATGCTGCCTTCAAGAGACTCATCTCATGGAAAAGGTCATGCACAGACTAAGAGTGAAAGGATGGGAAAAAACATGCCATGCACATGGACTCACTAAAAAAGCGGGGTTTTCCATTCTCATTTCAGACAAAACAGATTTCAAGCGAAAGCTAGTCAGAAGGGATAAAGAACATCATTTCATACTGCTCAAGGGAAGTATAAATCAGCAAGACATAACGATCATAAATATTTATGCCCCAAACAATAGCACATCCATGTATATTAAACAAATCCTCTTCAATTCCAGGAACCAAATAGGCCACAACACAATAATACTAGGTGGCTTTAATATACATCCCTCACTAGTGGAGAGGTCCTCCAAACAAAAATTGAACAAAGAAACCATAGATCTCTATAACGCAATCAATAATTTAGATTTAACAGACATATATAGAATATTCCATCCATCAACAAGTGAATACACTTTCTTTTCAGCAGCACGTGGATCCTTCTCTAAAATTGACCATATGTTATGCCACACAGTTACTCTTAGCAAATACAAAAAGATAGAGGTACTATGTTGCATTTTATCAGATCATAATGGAATGAAATTAGAAATCAATAATAAAACAGAAAACAGAAACTACTCCAACACTTGGAGATTAAATAATACACTATTGAACAATGCACGGATAACAGAAGACATCAGGGGGGAAATTAAAAAATTCATAGAGGTGAACAAGAACAATGATACAACATATCAAAATCTCTGGAACACAATGATAGCAGTACTAAGAGGAAAATTCATTGCATGGTGCACATTCAATAAAAGAATGAAAGTCAACAAATAAATGACCTCACATTGCAACTCAAAGCCCTAGAAAAGGAAGAACAGATTAACACCAAAAGTAGAAGACAGGACATAATTAAAATCAACTGAAATCAATAAAATTAAAACAAAAGAAACTATTAAAAATTGACAAAACAATTTGGTTCTTTGAAAAAATAAACAAAATTGATAAACTCTTAGCTACACTAACAAAGAGAAGAAGAGAAAATCTCAAGTTACTAAAATTCGAGATGAAAAAGGAACTATCATGATGGACACTACTGAAACAGAAAACATAATTAGAAACTATTTTGAAAATCTATACTCCAACAAAATAGAAAAGTTTGAAGACATTGTCAGGTTTCTAGAGACATATGATCCACCCAGACTGAATCTAGAGGACATACACAATTTAATTAGATCAATTTCAAGCAATGAAATAGAAGAAGTCATCAAGAGACTCCCTACCAAGAAAAGTCCAGGGTCATATGGATTCTCAGCTGAGTTCTACAAGACCTTCAAAGAAGAGCTCATTCCAATACTCCTTGAAGTCTTCCATGAAATAGAGGAGGAGGGAACATGTCCAAACTCATTCTGTGAAGCCAATATCACCCTGATACCAAAACCAGACAAAGACACATCAAGGAAGGAAAATTTCAGACCAATATCCCTAATGAACATAGATGCAAAAAATTCTTAACAAAATTTTAGCAAATTGCATACAAAAACATATCAAAAAGATAGTGCACCATGATTAAGTGGGTTTCATCCCAGAGATCCAAGGTTGTTTCAACATTTGGAAATCTATAAATGCAATTCACCACATCAACAGGCTTAAAGTTAAGAATCACATGATTATTTCAAGGGATGCAGAAAAAGCATTTGATAAAATACAGCACCCCTTCATGCTCAAAACACTAGAAAAAATAGGGACAGTAGGAACAAACCTCAACATCGTAAAGGCTATCTATGCTAAGCCCACAGCCAACATGATTCTAAATGGAGAAAAACTGAAAGCATTCACTCTAAAAATTGGAACTAGGCAGGGATGCCCTCTTTCACCACTTCTGTTCAACATTGTCCTTGAAATTCTAGCCAGAGCGATTAGACAGACTAAAGAAATAAAAGGTATACAAATAGGAAAAGAAGAACTTAAACAATCACTATATGCAGATGATATGATTCTATATTTACAGGAGCTGAAAAATTCCACCAGAAAACTTCTAGAACCCATAAATGAATTCAGCAATGTAGCAGGATATAAAATCAATGCTCATAAATCTAAAGCATTCTTATTTATAAGCAATGAATCCTCTGAATGAGAAATTAGGAAAACTACAACATTCACAGTAGCCTCAAAAAATTAAATACCTGGGAGTCGATTTAATAAAAGAGGTGAAAGACCTCTATGAAGAGAACTGCAGAACACTAAAGAAAGAAATTAAAGAAAACCTTAGAAGATGAAAAGATCTCCCATATTCTTGATTAGGCAGAATTAATATCATCAAAATGGCCATACTACCAAAAGCGCTATACAAATTCAATGCAATTCCAATTAATATCCCAATAATGGACCTCATAGAAATAGAGCAAGCAATCATGAAATTCATTTGGAGGAATAAGAGACCTAGAATAGCTAAAGCAATCTGTAGCAGGGAAGAGCGAAGCAGGAGGTATCACAATACTGGATCTTTAACTATACTACAAAGCAATAGTAACAAAAATGGCATGGTATTGGCACAAAAGTAGACAAGTAGACCAATGGTACCAAATAGAAAACACACAGAAAAATCCACATAAATACAGTTATCTCATACTTGACAATGGAGCCAAAACATACAATGGAGAAAAGATAGCCTCTTCAACCAATGGTGCTGGGAAAACTGGAAATCCATATGCAGCAAAATGAAACTAAACCCCTATCTCTCACCCTGCACAAAACTCAACTCAAAATGGATCAATGACCTCGAATTAGATCAGAGATCCTGCACCCAATAGAAGAAAAAGTAGGTCCAAATCTTCATCATATCAGCCTAGGACCAGACTTCCTGTACATGACTCCCAAAGCACAAGAAATAAATTCAGGAATCAATAATTGGGATATATTCAAACTAAAAAGCTTTTTCTCAGCAAAGGAAACGATCAGCAATGTGAAGAGAGAGACTTCAGAGTGGGAGAAAATCTTTGCCACACACACAACAGATAGGCACTAATCTCCAGATTATATAATGAACTCAAAAAGCTTTACAGCAAGAATACAAATAACTCAATCAATAAATGAACTAAGGAAATGGGCAGATCCTTCACAGAAGAGGATCTACAAGAAATCAACAGATATATGAAAAAATCTTCAACATCTCTTGTAATAAGAGAAATGCAAATCAAAACTAACCTAAGATACCATCTCACCCCAATTAGAATGTCTATTATCAAGAATACAAGCAACAATAGGTGTTGGCAAGGATATTGGGAAAAAGGAACTCTCATATATTGCTGGTAGGGTTGCAAATTGGTGCAACCACTCTGGAAAGCAGTATGGATTTTCCTTAGAAAACTCAGAATGGAACCACCATTTGACCCAACTATCCCACTGCTTGGCCTATATCCAAAGGACTTAAAATCAGCATATTACAGTGATGCAGCCACATCAATGTTTATAGCAGCCCAATTCACTACAATGAGATTGTGGAACCAATCTAGATGCCCTTCAATAGATGAATGGATAAAGAAACTGTGGTATATATACACAATGGAATATTATTCAGTCATAAAGAATAATAAAATAATGATATTTGCAGGTAAATTGATGAAGTTGGAGGCTATCATGTTAAGTGAAATAAGTCAATCCCAAAAAAACCAAAGGCGGAATGATTTCTCTGATAAGTAGTTGATGACACATAACCGGGAGGGGGCATGGTAGGGGAAGCAAGGAAGAAGGATGGATTGTATAGAGGAAAGTAAGGGGGAATGGGGAAGGAAAGATAATAGAATGTGACAAACATCATCATACTATGTATATGTATAAATATGCAAATGGTATGATTCTACTTTGTATACAGCCAGAAAAACGATAGTTGTACTCAATTTGTGTACATTGAACCAATAAATAAGTAAATAAAGAATAAATTCACATCTTTACAGTAAAAAAAAAAAGAATCAAATTATATGCCAGACATGTGAATATGTATTTTTTTTTTCTGAATGTAAAGAAAAAACAAAGATGGATATTGCTGGGTAGTATCTTACATATGTGAATTATTGTATACCATTTTTTTCTTGACTATCACCTAAGAAATGCATTGTTAATAAAAATAAGTTCAAAAGGGAAAGTCATTTGAAATATTACTTGCATGATCCTCCAAAAATTATTGTACCTTGATTACAGTAGAAATTTTGAGATATTTCTGGTTGAATATTATGTGCAAATGTCAAAATATTGGTTCAAGGTGTTTGAAGCATTAAATTCTCATTTTAATTGATTCAAAGAATGAGAAAGTCAGAATATTTATATTTAGGAAAAGAAAATAACTCCAATTTTTTTGTTGTAATTTCGTGTATTCAAATGGGAGCCTCAAACTCATGAGTGGGTTTTATTCTAAATAGTGATACACAAGTGAGTTATTTGAAAATTGAATTGGAGTTTGCATTTCTGTAATGTGGTGAGTGAACACCTCCACAAATGCTGGTTGTATTTGAGTTTTCTTTTTTTCTTATTATTTTCTTGAACACCACTCTCTTAATGTTCCATTAACAGGCATACCACTGTAAAAGACCTTGTACACAGGATGCAAAAAAAATACCATGGAGTAGGATAGAACAATTGCAAATCATAAAACTGATGAGTCATAATATCTAGAATAAGCAAAGAACTTTCAAAAATTCAAGGTAAGAGCTGGGGATATAGCTCAGTGGTAGGGTGCACACTTAGGAGGTGTAAGCCCTGGGTTCAATCCTCACTATTTAAAAAAGCATAAAATGTAAAAACAAATACTCCAAGTAGAAAATCAGCAAAATATATGAAGAGACATTTAACCAAAAGGATCTGGTGATGGCAAATAGACACATGAAATGAGGTCTAATACCATTAGTAATTATGGACATATAAGTTAATATTACAACATTATATCACTGTAGATACGAGAACAGCAAATATTTTTTAAATATGCAAGTGACAATGTAAAGAAAGTGGATGTTTTCTATACAATTAGTAGGAATACCAAATAGAAAAAACACTCTAAAAATTTGGCAGTTTCTTATAAAATTGCACATATACTAATCAAACAACTCTGCAGTCACAATTTTAAGCCAATTTTATGAAACCAATATTCCATTAAAATATGTACAAGAATGTCCACATCAGTTTATTGTTTGTTTCTTTTAAAGCCTTGCTCTGGAACCATCTAAATATCTTTCAATGGATAAGTGTTTTGTGGTATATCCATACAATGAATTCTATTCAACAACAAAAAAGCAAATATTGACACGTGCCACCACCTCGATGGATTTCTATGGAATTATTAGTAGTGAAACAAAAGGTCAAGTCCTGAAGTTTAAATATTTCATGATTTCATTTATATGGCATTATTTAGCAATCTCAATACTGCAGTGACAGAGAACAGATCAGCTACTGTCAGGCGACAGGGACTAGGCATGGGTTTGTGGAGATATAAAAGGACAACATGAAGAAAGAATTATGTAACTCAGTAGACTTATTGTGTTAGTTAGAGATAGATAATGAAACTACATAGAACTCTGTATACATATACAAATACATACACAAAATATGTATAAAATGCTAATAACAAACTGTAAAAAATTAAGTAATGTTTATAATTTTTTAATTTATTTTATTTTTTTTAAATTTATTTATTTTGATTCATTGTACACAAATGGGGTACAGTTGTTGTTTCTCTGGTTGTACATGAAGCAGAGTTACATCATTTGTGTAATCATACATGTACATAGGGTAATGATGTTTGTCTCATTCTGTTATTATTCTTATCCCCCTCCCATAAGTAAAGTTAATAAGAACTATAGTCACCGTACTATGTGAAATTAATTTCCTGAAATTAATGGTGTACTAAAACTATATAAAATATCAACACTGATAAAATGTGAAAGAAAGTTTAAGAGAACTCTATGAATAAACTTGAAACTTCTTGCAAATCTACAATCATTTCAAAATAAAAAGTTAAGGAAAAAAAGAACCACAAAATTTCAGTAGAAATCCAGAGAATTCTAACATCCATCCTCTGACCCCTCCAGGATCCTGGGTCTTACATACTTCAAGGTGAGCATCTACCTAGATTTCACACAATGGAGAAAAAGGTCAAGGGTAATGCACTGGTCTTCCTTTTTTCTTTTTTCTTTTCTTAAACATTATTTGTCCTAACTATCATAATGTTTCTGCAATTAAAAAAGAAAAAGTGAAAAAATATAACTTATGAAAATAATGTTCTCAAACTTATTTGAATTTTCATGGCAATTTAATTAGAGATGTCATTTTGCCATATTACCCAATGTCTCATTATTAATACCTGTCACTTGGAACCTTAAATAAGGTTGAAGGGTTAGTATTTGTGGCAGTAAAATGCATCATTCAGCATGAAGAAAAGCAATGTTTTCTTTATTAAAATAAATTAAGTCACACCTAGAATTAATAAGGCATTTCAAAACCTTTGTGTTCTCTCTGGTCAAAATAGAGACTACAAATACTCTATAAACAGTCTTCTTCTTATGTCTCTGAGAGAGATGTGCATTCTCTATTTGTTAAGATGAAGCCTAGATATTTAGAAAATTGGATTCATAATAAATTTATGCCTTTTCAAAAAGAAGTTACTTGACTTTTTTCCGATATAAAAAAAAATTTTTTTGCTACCACATCAACTAATCTATGGGACTTCTAAATATTGCTAGTATAAAGAAACTTGAAGATACTAATGGACTGGCTAGACTTTTATCCTTAATGAGTAATTGTTAAAACTCTTTATTTCTAAACCTCAAAGTGATTCCCTATCTCTTCCTTTAATGCAGACAAATGATGCCCTGAACACCTAACTCATACATGACTTACTGAAGATTGATCTTACACAGACTCAAGAAGCATTTTTTTTTAAATTGTGATTCTAATAGACTCAGCTAAAAGTGCCCCTCACTGGGCTGTCAAATCATGCCAAGCTGCTTCACTTTTCATAAAAAACTGAAAGTGCCTAGTGATGGAGAATTATGAAATCCGAGAGTTTTAGCATTCAGCCTTTCACGGACCTCAATGACCATCTTAGCAAACAAATTAGGGCTCTCTTGATATTAAATATTCTTTATGTAAATAATTATGTTCTCTTTATATGAATAATATTTAATGTCTTATTATCCATTCTCCACCAATGTGGCTGTGCATACATTCATCTGAAAAGACTGCCCAACATCAGCAATTCTAACTTCATGAGAAGCTACCTCCCTTCTAGGAGACTGCCAATGCTTATCACTTTGCCTGTTCATCTTTCCAGAAAGATTATGCTCAGTTGATTCTAATAAAAACTTGTAAAATATGTCAGGGACTTGGAGAGGTAAGGAGAAAGACAAATATGCAATGTTTATTTTCTAATTTGGTATCATACTATATTCAGGATTCCAAGAGAATTGGCAATCCTATTATACCTAGTTCCTTTAAGGTTATTACACAGTGTAACATAAAAATACTTATCAATTAGTTTTGCTTCAATGTAGAGGACTAAATGAAGATATGTAAGGCAAGATTTTCAGGAAACAGACTTGAGTTTAAATAATCTAGAATTCAATCTGTATATAGAATAAACTTCTTTGCCCAATGATGAGTTCTTGGATGGACAATATTTTTGAGAGGTAGAGGAATGTATATTTTAATAAAAAGAAATATCTGTGAAGGTGAAACATGGGGATCCACCAAACCTTAAGAATTAACTAGGCCTGGGTTCTCACATGACAAAGAAAGTCCTTTTTTTTCCCATCTCCTCACTACTTTACTGCATCTGCTTTATTTCTGCTGCCTTTGGTAACCATCTGCTTCTGTTTATTTAGTCCATGGGTCAAGGGAATAGGCATATTTTTAGTAGTTCCATATCTAAAACTTTTGTTTTGAGACTAACTTGAGACTAAATAGAATTTATCTTATCATGAGATTAGGTGACCTATCATGGAACCATCAACTATAGACAGTGGTTCAGGGTCTGACTAAGGTTAACTAGGTTCAATTTGAATACTATATCTTAGGAATCTAGCTTCTGACCTATGTGTGACTCTTCAGACCTAAAAAGATGTAATTACAAAGGTTTTACCTGTCCCAGATCAGACTTGGTACACAACTGAGGCAATGCAGGTCTCTGAATGGAGTTAGAATCAAAGACATGGCCTAGGCTGACTGGCTCTCATGCACATTTGCGCTCCTAGACTAGGTGCCTCCAGTGGGAGGCTTCATCAAATGAGAAATTCCAAGATGCTTCCTCCACTTTGACACAGTTCTGAATAATTTTTCACTCCTAGTTCTTCTCTCTCCTTCTACCCCAGTCTCTGTGTCCATAAAATTACAGAAACCTTTTACTTGCAGTTTCATTTGCAACAAGTGGATCCCCACATTTCTGCTGATACACTTACCCCCTACCCTATCCAGTACTGCTCCATGGGGAAAATGGAACAATTGGGCGGGTGCTTTTTCCATATTTAATCTCCATCTTATAGTCTGTGGTAAGTCTTGGCTGTTTATTTTGGCTTATTGTTTTAACCAGCTACCAACACTTGGCAGCTCAGCTATTTCCAACTCAGCTCAGCTCCTTATAGTATCTACTCCCATCGACAACTTTGTAAGGAGACAAGTCGGTTTTCCATGATGGCTGTTCATAGAACAACCAAATAATTGAATTGGGGGAAAGATTAACTCCTAAAAATAATATGTATATTATATATACATATGCATATATATATAAACTTTATATATATGTAATTTATCTAATATAATTTATATGTATGTAAAACATCATATATACGTGTGTGTATATATATACAGATATGTAAAACATCATTCACTTTTATTTTACAAGTAAAATTGCCTCTGAGGAAAAACCTTTCAAATTATCTAAATATAATTATTACCAAGAAGAATAAATTGCATATCCCAGAGGGGAAAGTACAAGTGAGCAGCAAAGCAACTTTCTCCAACCTTCCTCAGAAGGTGTTTTGGTCAACTTTTTCTTCTCCTTTGAACAAAATAACTGACAAGAACAACATAAAGGAGAAAAAGTTTACTTGGAGCTCAGGGTTTCAGTAGTCTTAGTCCATGGATGGCCAACTCCATTGCTCTGGGCCCAAGATGAGGCAGCCCAGTGGAGGAAAACTGCTCAGCTCATGTCAGGGAGTGGGGTGGGCACAGGAAAAATGTACCTTTCCAAGGAGCACATGCAGTGACTCACCTCCTCCAGCTATGCCCCACCTGCCTACAGTTACCACCCAGTGAATGCCTTTAAGTTAGGATAGACCGATTAGATTAGAGCACTCACAGTTCATTCATTTCACTACTGGACATTCCTACATTAGCAAAGGAGCTTTGGGTGATACTTATATCCAATCTTCATATCTAACTTGAGCAGAAGGTTATGCATGGTATTTATTACAACTGTGATATCTATCAACCAGAAGTTGAATAATAAATATTGAATCAATTATAAAGACAAGGAAATAAAAGGTCAATATTTCCAGAGTATAATATTCTACAAATTAATAAGTTATGAAGAAGTTATATGACATGGTACCACACAGACATATTCGATTTAAATAAAGTTGGTTTCAACTCCTAACCATATCCTGTGAGAATTCTAACACATGATGCAAGATGTCTAGTGGTGGCTTATACTTTAATTTCTAAGTTTCTTTCGAATTCATTGTTTGCATGATAGTGATGATTACGTTTCTAATAAAGGTTGTGGCTTTCCCTGTGCTTCATGTTTACCCAAATGTAAAAAGCATTTCTACATCCAAAATTTATTAGAAGTACTAAAAAGTTTTTTCTAGGATGATTTTAGATTTCAGAAAAAATTAATCTGCAGCTTATAAATAAATTGTAATATATTCTTCTTTCTTAAAAATATCTCAGCCATGTATTTCCACAGAGACTTTCCAGGGATTTGCTGCTTTCTTTAGTTACCACTCCCTCTCTCCAGACATTGCTCGACTTAGCCCATTCAAACCAAGCCCAGAATATGTTGTTTCTATATTCGTCCATATCATGTACTAAGATATTCTCTGGAAAAAAACTAGAGTTAAATATTGCAATTTGATCACATTTGAGGTGCATTAACTCCAGGATTAGTAAATATTTTAATATGTCACGTAGTGGTAGAGTACAGAAATGATATGTGTCTACACAACCTGAAACACGTTACAGAAAATTCCAGGAATACTTAACCTAATACTATCAATAAATGCAACAATTAATACTTATTCACCACTTACTGTGTGCTAGGCAGTGTGAGAACTGTCTCCTATTTTGTTTCTATCCCTATAAGTACACTTTCAGTTACTATTACTCTATTAGCAGAATTGTCAAAACTGAAACCCAAAGAGCCTGAGTTACTTGCCCATTGCCCTGTGCTTAGTAAAATAATGGAGTCAAGAATCGCAAGAATGTGTGTTATTGTGGAGCTCATTCTTCTATCCAAACATCAGAATCCTGGCTCTGTTTTTGTAAGACTGATTCAGTTATACGTAGGAAGCTCTTTTAACACCGTATTTCACTCAGATCCAAAATAACTACCAACGGTCTAAGTTAGCAAACAAAAATTTGACATTCTTAAGTGATGAATATTTTGTAGATGAGATATTGTGTTCCAGTCTGCAATGTTTGTGTACAGTCTTCCAATTCTCATACTTAAGCGGAAGTAAATTGTTCTGCTTTACTCCATAGTGAAATACGGAGGATCTTCAGCTATTTCTCAGGGGCTCAATTGATGAATGAATATTTATCAGCAAAAAACATGTTGAAAGTATAGAATATCTTCTTTCATACACTTTACCATGTCTCTGCTCCTACATATTTTATTATTACTCCTCTGCCTTCTAAATAAGATTGATTGGTTAGTTGATTACAGGGGTGCCTGAGCACAGATCGTGGGAAGTCTTGGTGTGACTCAGTATGCCATAAATCAAACAGCAGGTGAGTGAGTAGAAACAGCTTCCCAATTCACAAAATGTGATGATAAAAAATAAACTTTACTCATTTATTAAAAATAACCAATACCAGTAATAACTTTTTTGAAGTACAGAATACAGTTACACACATACACTCATTTTTCTCATTTACAAATTTAAAAATATTTATAGCATGCAAGGTATTACATTAGGAAATGCAGGAGATATAAATGAGAAAGAAAAGCATGCTTCTTGTCAGTATATCACCATCCAGTAGATTTTAATTCACTCCATTGTGCTTTCTTTTGTTCATTTTTTAATTCTCTAACTATGTGCCAGACACAACAATAAGCACTAGGAATAGAGAAGAATAAGCTCACAGAGTTCTTTTTTGAGAGAAAGCCTTTACCATGCTAGAGATACCTCTCATATTTTTCCTTCCTCTTTGTTGTGCGGTCACTGTTTTAGTACATATTATCATCACGTCTTTTTAAAATTACTTTGATGTTAAAATTTTCCTAGACGTTTCCCCACTTAAACCAACCTTCATATTGTTGAATCATCTTTCTTAAATCCAAGTCTAACTCTGCTCTGTCAGTGGGAGTGGAAATCAAGCCAGGTTACTGAAAGTAGGCTGCTTCTGAAAAAGAAAGTGAACCAAAATATGGACAAAGATTCTGTCTGTAGCAGAGGAGAGGCAGAATAGATGACAAAGTTCTATGTTAGTGTGTTTATCTCAGAGCTATGTTTAATAGTGAAGTACAAGACATATTAAAATCACCATCAACTGGAAACAGGATTAGTCAGTCATGGTATTGTGCATAAAAGAATGCACAATTACTGAAAATGTTGATGGATTTGAAATTTCTAACCTTGAACAAATTCCTATAACATAGACTTAAATTAGTTTTGTACTTATGTGTTCATATGTATATGAGATACAGAAAGAGCAAGAGAGAAACTGTGGGGGAAGATACATGAAAAATTAAGATTAATTCTTTCCAAATCAAACTTATAATTATAAATGCAGTGTTTTAAGCTCATTCACAATAAATCCAAATCTTAGTATAAATGTGCATTGTATTTATAATAATGCCTTATTAAACTCTTACAATAAGTAAATCATACAAGGTTATTTATTTATTTATTTTAATTAATTAATTTATTTTTGGTTCAATGTACACAAATGGAGTACAACTATCATTTTTCTGGTTGTGTACAAAGTAGAATCACGCCATTTGCATATTCATACATATACATAGTATAATGATGTTTGTCACATTCTATTATCTTTCCTTCCCTACCCCCCTCCCCTTACTTTCCTCTATACAATCCATATTGGTAGTTATAAAACAAATATATTGGTATCATAAAAATGAAGTTTCACAAAAATCCATTAGTAGTACTATTTTCTATAATAAACGATATAATATTTGAAACTAATTACATTTATTCTATTTAAAAGAAAATTCAACTGGTTATATAAAATTGCTCAGAATATTCATATCTCTTGGCAAGAGAAGGAAAGAGAAGACTTGCTATTTTCTGAAAAAGTGTTCATCAGTTTTCTGTGGTTTGAATGTTTATTTTTACCTGCATGATTCTAGAAAAAAATGCACCAAGAATATAATTTTCTTTCTGATGTTTGCTTTGATGTTAGCCTTTCCCATTGCAGGGGCATTGTATTTTGTATATAAAACTGGTCACACATGGCTTCAAAAGGTGTTTACATTGGGCTTTTTCTTACACCATAGTACAAGGTGTTTTTAATAGTTGAGACATCAACACTGATGTAAACACATTTCTCTGCTTCAGGATTGGTGGATGTGAGGGTTAGAAAGTTTAGGGGTGAAGCATACCATTAAGCAGTTATAGAGACACCTGAAATTTCTGGTTTTAAATCCAAAACTGCCCACTGCCCCAGAAATAGGGAGGCTTGCAGGTTAGAGACAGCAGGAACTCCACCATATGAGATAACGTTAATAAAATATATACTGCGCTCTTCCCTATTTTTAATATGCAAAGAGATGTCAATCGTTATTCATATCTTTTAAATAAAAGCTTCAGTTGGGATATTAATTTTATTTTAAAATGTTCCCAGAAATTTGAGAAAGAAAATTAAAGCAAAATATGATCTGTATTTGCTTTGACTACTAATTAATTTACATATGTAAAATAAGTCTACCTTCCTGTATGCATAATTAAGATTCAACACTAGTGTAGCATTGACTGGTTAATTAAAGCAATTAGAACTATAGTGGATTATGATACACTTTACCTTAAAGGACATGAGAAGAATACATCACAGGCTCTGATACAGTAAATATTCACACAGTTCTGAATACTTCCTACATAAAAAACACAAAAGCGTATTTTGGCCCTCTAAGTTAAAAGCTTCAGTTAATGCTGTGGATATATTCAGGAAACAAAAACTATAGTAAACTCGGAGCTTACCTGCTTCTCAAGACTTAGGTCATGATGCTCTTAAGGACCATCATGATACTAGCTTTTATTTAAAAGTTATGAAGATAGATTGACATCTCTTTGCATATTAAAAATACGAAAGAGCACAGTATATATTTCATAAATGTTATCTCATATGGTGGAGTTCCTGTTGCCTTATTATTGAAAACAGTGAAGTCCCCAATACAAGTGTTTCCTTGGCTGGAGTGTCCTCTAATGTATCTTAGGACTTGTTTCAACAGTTCAGGGAAATGAACCCTTATCCTATCTTTCCCTTGCAAAGCAAATAGTTTTTTACCTTACCCAAGAAGCATCTTGAAGAGTGGTAGCCTTGGGACAGACATTGGCATAATTAATTCTGGATTCAAATTTGTGTCCCAGTATTCTTTTCCTGTTGCTTTTTTGAGATTCCATTTCATTAATGGTAAAATTATAAAGGCTTTATAGACAGGGGCAAATCCAACTTTTATGGGTCCTAAAGCTACACTCCTCTTTGAGGAGAAGAATACAATATATGAAGGAATATAGCCATTTATTTACAAATGAAATCACAGTAAAATATAAAATTTCTTTACAAAGAAATCACAGTAAAATATAAAATTAAGGAACCTGGCAGATCTTACATGCATGATAAAACCCCAAATCTTTTTGTTAATTAACTGCCTGACATCCTTTGTAATACTTTTTCTGATTGTTTGGCTATATATTCTTTGACTACATCTTTATAACACTTTTGGTATGCCATTTACTTTAGAGAATAGAAATATAATGCAATCTTTTTGCTAATACAATTGACTATTTTTAAATGAGTAATGACTATTTAGAAAAGATTCTTTCAGTTTTCCAAATACATATCGATTATGTCACGTGGATTTTAAAGATTATTTTCAGACTTGGGAAAACCCCATCTAATTTTGTCTCTATATAAGATATTTCAGAGATATTCTCTGTGGTATTGCAGTAGGTCTATGCTCTATACACACAGGAAATTTGAAAGGTTTTATTTCACATGATTCTTATTTAAAATTAATCTCACCTTTGTAGTTATATGCACTCTCAAGTGCATGTCTGATGAAGAGAGGTTCCCGTTGTGATTAGATACTGATGAGTGATGAATACTCTGCTTACAATTTTATACTTCTAATGATTGCAAGAATTTTCCAACAACAAAAAAAAGTTTTAGTTTGTGTTATCCAAACCTCCATTATTCAAATACTTTTGTTGTTGAGGGTCTTGGAATGCCTTTAAAGTCATCATGATCTCCAGCCCTATGCCTTTGCATCATGGTGATGGGGACTCAGGATAGTGACCTTTGGAAGTATTCACTACCACTGTACAGCACATTAGCAAAAGGGATTTCATCCTCTGCATTCAAATTCTATGCATTGTCAGCTTAATTTCTTCTAAAAGTGATTAAAATTGCCTATATACACTGCAATGTTCCTTGAAAAAAGAAGTATGGCAGAGAAGTTGTATAAAGAGATAATAGTTCTAAATAACTGCAGTGAAAAAGTCTTAATTGTGTGAAATTAACATAATTATAGGGCTGTGTGAAAGAAATGCTAGGGTCTCACCTTTGGAAGAAGATGTGCTAAGTTTTCTGAAGCCTAGGGTTCAAAATAGATCTTATTCTGATTTTATGTTTATTGAATGTATAAGTTAAAAAGTGTATTCAGCTGTGTATACTTTATTACTGTCGTCACAAAAAATACCAAAAGGTAATAATAAAAGAGAATGCTATTCATTCCTTTTATATTTTGAATTCAGAAATTCTTATTCTAGACACAATGGTTCTGAATAAAATTTTAGTAAGATTCTTCTTGGTGTTCACCATCAGTGAAGAAGAAGTTCAATTCCATTTGGCCTGAGGATGTAGATCAGTGGTGAAACACCCGTCTAGGGTGCATGAGGTCCTGAGTTCAATCCCTAGCACTGTCAAAAAAAAAAAAAGGCCTTCAAAATTTTTCAGTTAATGCTTTGTAAGTCAGAGTACACTTTATTAAAATATCACTATATGTACATTATAATTGTGAACCTTAATTTAAAAATTAACTTGGTATTGCACAGTTCAGGACAACTGTATAATGACACATACCACCTACTAGAGTACCATGAGAGTTTTACTGCCCTAAAAATCCTGTGTTCCATTATGCTTCTCTCCTTCCCTACTAACTTCAGGTGACCACTGATCTTTTTAGTATCTACAACTTTGACTTTTCCAGTATCAGATATAATTGGAATCATACAGTAAGTATGTAACCTTTTCAGATTGCCTTTAATCACTTAGTAATGTGCATTTAAGTTTCCTCCATGTCTTTCCTTGACACAATACCTCATTTCTTTTTAGTGTTGACAATATTCTGTTGTCTGAATGTACCCCAGTACAAACAGTATCCCAGTTTGTTTATTTTCATCTACTAAAGGATACCTTGGTTTTTTAAGATCTGGACAATTATAAATAAAATGTTATAAACAAAAAATATGTATATATATGAAAAATAAAAATCAAATACAAAATTAAATAATTGATAAAATTAAAAGTGGTTCTTGATATTGACACTTGACAAAATAAAGTGCTTTCCTTTATTTTCTTGATAATTTCTTCTTGGCAATATAATCCTTAAACAATGCAGAACACCTGGGATCACTTCAAATGACATAAAGAAAGCAACTTACAGAAATGTTGGGGACATTAATAATTTTTAATTATCTTATTATAATTCCTTTATGATGAAACATTCTCTTGAGAAGAATGTATTGTATCTCTCAGTTTTTGGAGGACAAGTTCTGTTAGATAATGATTTTACACATAATTCAAGATGTTCTCTAACATTTTTGTCAGTTTCCTAATAATTCTGTCTGTTTGAATTTTATATCCATTATAATTTGAGATATTTGCTACATACAGAAATGAGACGGGTCAACCAGGCAGGAATAGGTAACTGTGGTAAAAGTGAGGTGGCTGATTTCCAGGGGACTGTATTAATCTGCTCAGAATGCCATAACAAAATACCAATACACTGGGTGGCTTAAATAACGGAAATATATTTTCTCACAATTGTTAAGAATAGAAAGAAGTTCAATAGCAAAGTTCCAGCAGTTAGTTTTTAGAAAACTGCTTTATGTGCTTTGTCGATGGCCATCCTGTGTCTGTCCTTACATGACCTTTTCTTTGTGTATATGCAAAGAAAGACCTTTGCTACCTCTTCCTCTTGGTGTAGGCACACTTGTCCTAAAAGGTCCTTAACAAGTTTAAAGCTTCTATCTCCAAATAAAGTCACATTGGAAGTTTGGACTTCAGTTTATAAATTTGGGGATGGGAGCAGGATTCAGTCCAAAACAGGGACTAATATTATGAATAATCAGATTATTGAAAATTGGGTAACAAACTGAGGCAATAGACCTTCAGTCTTTGGTTTTATAAAAACCGAACTGGGAGTTGGATTATATTTGAAGTTTGCTATAGCTGTAGGTGCTGGAGCCTTTAAATACTTCACATATTCTTGATTTTGTCTGCTCTGTAATCTTCGGGCTTACCTATCTACCATCCCCAGAGTCTGTGCCTTGCGGCTTTTTTAGTTGAAAGCCACAGTGTTCATGTGGTGTGGCAGTATGTTGTGCAGAATGGGAAGCATGCTATAATCCTGTGATTAAATCTCAGTTCTTCAGTGGGCAGACCAGTGAGTCTGGTCTATGACTCTTTCCTGTTTCTTAAACCCCCACCCCTTAGGTGCTTGCTGGAGGGGACTGGAATTGGAGAAATGTCTTTCCTCCAGGCAAGATAAGACTCTGGTAAAGGCTTTTTACATGGAAAGGAAACCTTGCAATGCAGCACACTCTGCATGTGCTTCAATAGTACCCACTTTCCCCTCCTCTGTAAATATCACTAGCGAATCTTCCATGATTCTTCCTGTTGAGAAACCAGTTGGTTCTGGAGGTAAAAACTTACAAATGTGTATCCACCATATGGTTTGGATATGAGTTTCCTCACCAAAACTCATGTTGGGGCTTAGTCATATAACAGTGTTGAGATGCAGTTGAACTTTGAAGAGATCATTATGTCAGTCATAGGAGAGCACTGCCCTTGTAAATTCATTAATGCCTTTTTACAAGGACTGCATTAGTTTTCTTAAGAGCAGAAATGTACTGATTGAAATGGATTTGTTCTCATGAGAGTAGATGATTTAAAGCAATCTCAGTACCTACTGCCCTTGGCTTCTCTCATAAATGTGATCACTTCTGCATGCACTCATGTGCTCTTGTACTTTCTGCCCTGGATGAGAGCTGTAGGAAGCCCTCATCAGAAGCTGAGAAAACACGATTACCCTTTTCTTGGAATATCAGAATCCTGAGATAAAATGAACCTCCTGTCTTTATAAATTGCCTGTGTTAGGCATTTTGCTATAGCAACAGAATATGTACTAAGACACACCCTAAAGTCCCAGGAGCTTCTCATTGTCAAGTCAGTCCACACTAAACCTCCAATAATTTATCACAATTACCGAAAATATTCCCATCATTTTCTGATTTGTAGGGGTGTCTCTTCTGGTAAGCAGACCTAGTCTGCTATTCTAGTCTAGTGTAGACTACACTTGACTAGACAAGCAGAATCTATGACTAGATTTGCTTCTCTTCAGATTTCAGTGCAGTTTGTCTTATAACCTCAGTTTTTGCTGGCTCCAAGAGAAGTTGTTCATTTTCAGGTTGCTCATGTTTTTCTTGTGAGGACTGATAGATGACTTTCAACCTCTTTATATATTTGAGCTGAAGCCGGAAATCATAGTGCTGCTTTGCTTCCTAAAAAGTCATACAAACTCATAAATTAGAGTGTTTTAATTTTTAATGATAACGATGGATGTCGTTTGAGAGCTGACTTTGCCAAAAGCATGGTGCTAAGTACCACAGGCCCTCTTTGATAGAAATATGCTGGTGGGGTGGGAGGTGCAGTTACACAGCCTGGAACTAAACTGCTTAGGTGTACCTCTAGGTGATGTCGAATACCTGGGAAGTTGAGAAAGTTATTTAACTTCTTTGTGCCTCGGTGTTATCCACTGTACATGAAAATATGATAAAATCTACCTCATAGGGTTGCTATGAGGATATTGAGGAATCACATGAATGGTGCCTGGTGCACTGCACTGTAAGTGCTATGTGTATATTTGCTATTATTGCCTCATTTAATCCAATTTTCACCCCCAGAATTAGATATCCTTTTTTTTTTATAGAAATTGTCAGATGGTTTAAATAACTTCCCTAACTGCTACTAATTGGCCAGTCCAAATTCTAAATCATAGTGTGTACTACAGATAAAAAGACTTCCATCCTAATCACCATAATTCCATAATTGCCCACATATTTTCTTTATGATATAATGCCACTATTCTATAGAAATGGGGATTTTTATAGTTTATTTTCACGTATCTATAATGCAGATATTTTGGATGGATACATAGCACAGCCCTCCCATGAACAAGCCTCAGAAGAGGCTTTTATATAAAAAAAGAAAATCTGAAAGACTCCACAGAGTTTCTGTGATTTTCATTATGCAGTTAAATATTCAGGTTTCTCAGAGCTACTCATCAGATATTGAAATGAGGGTTTAAAATAGAGAGGTCATGCAGGGCTTACAGGGGCCAGGCATTCACAAGTCCCTCCATGCACTCCCGTCCAGTCTCCAGGGTGCAAGATAGCCATTTTTCTTGATTTCCCTTGTAATTTTTCTGGCATCTTATTTGAGGGAGACACACTTGTGCTTCACATCAGCCATGAGTCTTTTTTTTACCTTCTGCTTATAACAGCACTGGTAATACCTGGCAGTCACCAACACACATGATGAACAAATCTAATGAATGGGTCACAATTGCACCATAAGAAACTGTCAACTGATATGCCACAAGTCATTTTTGGCATAGGGTACCTTTTTGTGCTCTCATAGCATTTCAGCAGTTGCTGTGCACTTTCCCTAATAGAGCAGAAATTTAAAGGATGGTTTTCATTCTCGGGCAAATCATAAAAACCACTAAAAGAGAGAATGAAGCTACCAAAATCTTCTATAGGAATTCCCCTTTGGTGAACCTTTAGAAGCCCATAAATCCAGAATTCTATTGCTTTTGATGCAGTCCACTTCCAGGGGATCCACCAACTTTCTCAGTCTGTTAAGTATTATATTAACCTTTTTAGACATACAGCACCATGGTAGAATTTCACTGAACGTTGGTAAAATTCTGACATACTAATAGATCTCCAGCTGGAGTTGGTATTCAGAACTCCTTCCTAAGAATTCATCTCCTCAGTTTGGCCCTCAACCTACTATTGCTTTAATAAGTGATTCATAATGATTTGCAGGAGTCACAGGAGCTAACAATTTTATCATCCTGCTTCTTTCATTACAAAAAGCATTACAGTTAAACAAAAAACTACTAAATTAAAAATGTGATAGTATAATTTGTAAGGAAGGTGAATGTACACACACGTAAACACACACACACACACACACACACACTCACCTGTTATCAGTAGAATATTGTGGCTAAGTAGAGGGATGAGTATTCTATTTTGTTGACATTTTGAGTTAGGTATCATCTTCTTGCCATCAATAGATTTGAATCATTGATTTTTTTAAGCTAATGTATGAAACTAGGCAGCATATAAAATTTATTTATTAAGATAAACTTGAAACTCCCTCAGTGAAAATGGTTCTTAAACTCTTAGCTAGTTCAAATTTAAAATGTTAAAAATAATAAAAAATTCACTGTAGACAAAGGTAGTTGGTCACTGTAGATGAAGACGATTGATGTTTTATTAAAGGAAAGGACAATGGGATTTCTCTAGATAAAACCCAACATAGAATCCTGAGCCCAGCAGCATGTTAGAAGGGATGGAGAAGTCCAGGAGGTGAACTGGATTCAACTTTAGTACCTATTTATCATAGGGGCATTTTGGTTGTCAAAAAGACTAAGGCTGTTTCTAGAATATATGCTGAACTTGTTTCTATGAATGTGCATGCCTGTGTATGAATTAAAAAGCAGTAACACAGTGGGACATTTCAACGGGTATCTAGATTAATGGTGACTATTAATTTTACTCAGTATTTAAAGGCATGCATTTTAATTTAATTTACCCATTGTTAGATATTTAGAAAAAGAAATGGGACTTCATAAAAATATATAAAAGTGAGTATTCCATAAAGAATATGGGTGGTTTGATAATCCAAGGCAGAAGCTTGGAGGCATTGGAAGGAAATTGAGATTTTAATGAAGAGGTGACCTCAGTTTTATTCCTGGGGTTATGAGACAAAATTTAAGCTGCACACTTGAAATACTTGGAACTATCATAAAAAATTCTATGACAAGGACAAATTGGGTTAAGCATTATGGATGTCACATTTCGATTTGCTCTAGCTGACTTCCAGCAGCATAGACAATCTACTGGGGGCCTTTTTGTGTATAAAGTTCACTGACACCACTGTAATACAAGCAGTGACAACTGGACAATTCATTCTTGACTCCTTGGTGCCTGCAAGTAATTCCTTTTTCTACAGGAGATTATAATTCACATAAAAGCAGATCTATCATTTACTGCCCTGCACTGTTTTGTCAAAGTATCAGTTTTCAAGGTAGCTGAGTTGAATTTAAATCTATGCACTAGTTCAACCATATTACACTGTACATACATTGATGATATACCTGCTTCATTATCTTCAAAGTAGAAAGAAAATTTCTAGAATACGAGGATGTCGTAAGGATTAAAGGATGAGCTTACCAAACATCGACATTAATCAAAGTTTGCTACTGTTTAGCCTCCTTGTCCTCCCATTCTTGAAGACATCATTCCCAATGGAGTCTTCCAGTGATCTAAATATTTATTAAGTCATTATCAGAAGAAGGTGTTCAGATTACTTGTGAATTTGACTTCAGATGAACATATGATATTTTCACTTTGCACAAAGTTGAGTAATAAGGATTGGTTCATCTTCCAAACTGGACAAAATATGTGAAAAAAATACAGCTTTTAATACATTAGAATCTTGGCAATAAAGGATAGAGATTCATGAGATATAGGAAACACTTAAAATGTGCAAGCACTACTGAAGGTCTCACCTCCAGGTCTTATCCTATGGACTCATTGGTCTGTATGATGGATATGTTAATTACATTGGTTATAGTAATAGCATATAGGTATATACATATGCTAAAATTTTATTCAATAAAATTTGTTCAATAAAACTGATGAAAAACACACAGTCTTGCCTTTCTAAATTAAATGCATTTGAATATAAAATAAACTGAATGATTAAATGTCAAATTTCCAAATTTGTATATTCATAGATTAACTGAAGAAACTATATGCCTTTTCACAAATTCATTGAAAATTGCTTGCTAGCTAGCAGACTACATAGATTTTGTGAACTGAATTGTGTTCTCCCCAAAAATTTGTATGGTGAACCTAAGGCCCTTTATCTTCATGTAACTATATCTGGAGATGGGGCCCATGGGAGGAAAAAAGTGAAAGGAGATCATAGGGTGGAACCATTTGATCATGGTCTCACAAGAAGAGGAAAAGACCTCCTCCTCTGCTTTTCCAGGTTGAGGACACCATGAGAAGGCAGCCCTGTGGAAGCCAGGAAGAAAGTCCTAACTAGAACCTTATCATGCTGCTATCATCACTCTGAATTTCCATCCTCCAGAACTGTGAGAAAACAAATTCTTTGATTTTTAAGCCACCCAGTTTATGGTATTTTATCACGGCAGCCCAAGCAGCCTAAGACTCAGTGTGTATGCATGTGTTTGTGTGTACATAATAGGTCACATGCATTATCTGTGAATTTATTTCAAAGTTAAGTAAGTTTCAGTGTGATTCTCAAAGATGAGTTAACTTTCACAACAGAAGACAAGGCTGAACATGTATCTGAGTGCTAATTTTATATCAGAGTAGAAAGTAGTCCTTACTAGTTTTTTTTTATTAATTTAGCATACATATTAAGCACATATTACCTGAAAAATATTAGTCAATAAATATTTAGATTAATTCTTTAAGTGTTTTATACCATTCAGTGAACCAATTATGGTTGGTTGTATTAGCTAGCAAGCATTCCAAATGCCCTCTCCCTTGTCACCTCAAGGAAAGCTGCATACTTGCTTTTCTAGCCTCCTTTAAGCCTGTAATTTTCTGTAAAACTATTCTGGCTAATTCAACGTTATTGACAGGATTATGAAGGATTCCAGAATGTTTTTTGTTTTTCCTGATAAAAGCAAAAGAAGAAATTTTCTCCTAGATCCCCTAGTTCATTTTGCTTTGATTGCAAATACAATGCATTATGCTGAAAAACTGTGTTGCAACAATGAAGAAAATAATCAGTAATGACAGATATGCCAGTTCTAACACTTGAGCAACAACCTTGACGCTCCCTTACTTAGGTATACATACATGCACATATATACATTAAAAGTTAATTGTTCCATTTTATGCAGTCCTATATATTCTTGAGTAATAAATGTAGTGCATGTAAAATTTTTGCTCAGTGATAGGGTTACAGAAATGAAAGATGTTGAAATGAAACACTTCAGAGTTCAGAGGAATACTCAGAGAGATTTGTTCCTTGGAAATGAAGACACTGCCAGCGAATCATCCAGAAGACTTCCACACTGCAAAGGCAGGTTAGAGAAGATTTCCTGGAGATAGAAACTTGGGGGGCAGAATAGTGTTTATCAAGGACAAGAGGATGGACAAAGGTCTATTCTCAAGGAATAGTTGCCTGCCTAAGGGGCATTGCTTCTTCCTTCAAACTCTAAGTCACTCACTTTTTTTCCCTGCCCTGGAAACCTTAATTTACATCACATACTGATCTGCTTGAGCATCCTCTACAGACCTCCTACAGACTTTTCCTTCTACATTTAAACTTGCTGCCAAATCCATTTCTCACCAGAAACTGGAGTGATCTCTTTATAGAAAAGAAATCATGTCACTTTCCTAATTTAAATTTTTCAGTAGTCTTTCATTTCACTTCAAGTAAAATATTTGTAAGTTATTTTATAACACATGCCCAGAATGTATAAAGACATGATAAATGGCTGAGGCAAGCTGGACAACCCTTAGAATTAAACCTGTATTAGCTTAAGTGTTAGCTATATCAGCTATAATACACCATCAAAACCTCCCCATTAGTACTTTCTAAAGCACTAACAACTTGAGACCAAGACCTATTTATTTTTATTCTTTTAAAAATATTTCTAAGGAAAAAAAGGAGGATAAAGCAAGAAACAAAACATTGCTGCACCAGGTGACCTGAATGACATTAAACTCTCAGTGTGTGTGGCATGTGAAAATGAATCTGACATGGTTTATTACAGAATCAGTGAAATAGCTTCATGCAGGTTAGAAGAAAGACCTGGATTGTATACCAACATTGCGGAAAGCATTCATATGAAAGAAAAGCCAAGCACTCCCTTGTGTAATACATACCGTGATCTATTGTTGAAACAAGAAATCTCAGCTGTAAGCAAATGGGAACATCAAGAACAAAATTTTTCACCTATGACTTTATATAGATGCTTTGTTTTTGCAAAGCAAAACCAGTTTTTCACTTTCACTTGTAGAATGATACTGAGATTTTGAGCAGTGAGAAATAAGTGAAACTGTACTTGATGCAGTAAAGTATCCATGTGAGGGTCAAGCAGGCTTGTTCCAGCAAGGGGGTGACTCTCATCCTGCTTTATTGGCTCAACTTGAGTTCAAGGGTCCAGGATCAACAATTAAATAACAATTGTTCTTTCTTTCATTTTGACTGATATAGCTAGCTGATAGGAGTGGCAGATTTAAAAAGGGACCAAACAATTATGAGAACATAAATTTATTTGCTAAAGAACTCAATGTGGTAAGTCACAAGTTACAAGAATTACCAAATTCTTTCAATTCCATGGCACCAAGAATGTGCTGTAGTTGGAATATGTTTATATGTACATCCATTCAACTCACTGAAAAAAATGGAATTTTCTGCAGGATGCAATGCCATATCCTAGGGTTTTCTTGCTGCAAAGGACCCAATCCTTGTGCTTAGAAGACTCTTGTCCCAGTGGAAGAAAGCAGAACACCTGAGCAGCAAATGGACAAAAAATGGTCAAGTGTTCTCAGCACTCAGTAACTCAGGTTATGGTGCATTTGATTGAAGAAAATATTACTAATTGTTTCACTTTTAGGAATTAAAGAAGGCTCCATGTAGCTGATATTATTTAAGGAAAAGGAATATTATGAGGAAAGTGAAATAATTTTCTCTTCATGTGTAGGAAATGATAAATAACAGAATAAGAAAAGCATGGATAATACAGATTACATAGTACATATTAATTTATATATAGGTGTTTATCTTTTTTCTCATAACATTTTATTTTATAGTTTCATTTTTTGAATTGCCTAATCTTCCTAAGCATATCTGTCACATGCTTGAATGGAAAAAGGTCATATATCTCAGTCCAGATTCAATTCTATTTCCATTCATTTCTGATTTATAGCTAGTGTATGATTTATAAATAATACACGAATGATGAAATGTCTTTCAATATTCAATTAAACCAAGCAACTTTATGAAATTAGCATTTTGTTTAGTAGTTCCCCTTCACAGTTTAGTTGAAATATTTGCATACATTTGTGTAGCTCTATAATAATCACTGAATTTCATATTCGAAGTCCCTTATAACATATAATTTATATTGCGCATATTATATTATTGGTCCATGCTTCCTTTCTTCTGCTAAAAACACAAAAGCAAATTAGTTATCTGATGTTGTACACTCACGTGAATAAGTGGACTTGATGCCAATGAAGTCATTACCGCAAGGCCTGTATTACTTATGAATCTAGTAATATGTATTCAGTCACAGCACTGCCTGACACCCTTTCCTACTTGCAGAGTAAGGGCTGTGACTACTGATGTAAGCCTCATAAGCAAAGGAGGCAGGATTGATGTGAATGGAAATTCAGAATGTCCAAATTTTGATTCAGGTTCCTTAAAATTAGGCAGCCATGCTGATCAGTCTCTGACATAACTAGTGAGATTACAGGAATAGCCAAATGTTGTTAAATTCATAAGACATAAATTTAATGAAACTGCAGTCCGGCAATCATCAGTGAACACTTTGTTCCCACAGGATACAGAAAATAAACAATTGTTCAGACCCAACCTTTCAATTAAGGAGATGGGAGGAAAATATGTTGTGTGCAGCAGTTGAAAATGAATAAAGAGAAGATGTTTTAAAGTGAAATAAAGTGGCTGAAAGGCATGGCCACTTGTGTCAAATTCAATCTCTTAACTGCAAATTTGATTGGTATGATGTTGCAGGATAGAGTAATAGATGGGGTGATGAGGTCTTCAGAGTTATTACAGAACTAAGAGAGCTCAGCCAGGCTTCTTCATCAGAGAAGGGAATTGTAAGTCTTATTTCTAGGGTAACTTGAAAAGAGAAGAACTATATATAATATTGGAAACAGGGTAGGGTGCCAAGTGAAAGGCAGTTTCCTCTCTCTTCTTCTTTAGTTCAAGAATGCTTCCTAGTAATTGGCAACAAATTATTCTTAAGAATTATGGAACAATTCACTAGCTTTCGCCTATTTAACTAAGTAACTATTTAGTTACAGGTACTAAATCAACCATAAGTAATTAGAAGAAAAAAATGTGGTAGAATTCCCATCATTCAAAAGTACTTTTGCATTGAGGATAAACGAAATGAAATCTGTAACTTACTCTGAAATACGTAAGCATAGTCTTTTTAAGTCTCTAAATAGGTTAACATGATGAGAATGAAAATTAGGTTCAGATAGCAATTATTATTAATGTGGAAATATACATTCCCATAAATGAAGCTATGGAGAAATGTTTCTTATTACAAGAAAAAAAAGGGATTCTGGTTGGACAGATGACCTAGAGTAAAAAGTAAGAGCTAGGAGAATGTTTATAAAGGACCAAGAATGACTGCATATTACTGTTAGTTGCAGAGGGGAAAGGACTTACCCAAGTCATCTAAATATTCAAGAAAGAAAAATAGAGAAAATGGTCCAAGATCTCACTGGTAGAGAAGCTGAAAGTTTTGTGTGAAATAAGTAAAAAAGCCCATATATTAAATATTCATTAAATAACAAATAGTACACTGAACCCTGGACATGGAATAGTCATAAGACACTACAATACCTACCCTGAAGTAGGGAATGCTTCAGTGAGGAAGAAAGGCAACTGGGCAGATATTTCCAATATCATCTCATTTCAGGAATTTACCAAGTAAAGCCCCAATCTAAAGCTCAATAGGAAGCTAGAGGTTGTCCATGTTTTAATTTTATTTTGGTTGCTTTGTTTCACATTAACTGATAATATGTAATGATTCAAGGAAGGTTTTCAATACATATTAAGTATTAAATAAATGTTTATTGAGTGACCAAGTAATCAAATGAAAACGACATACCTGCTTGGTAATAGGGAAAATATTTTGCTTGCTTATGGAATTGCTATTCAAATTTTTTAAGCAAAATAAAAGAAATGTACATATAAACTTACCATCAGTTTATGTATTTTTATGCACAAGTATTAACATGCTGATACATTAAGAACATTAGAGAATATAAGCAAAATAGAGATAAAAATAAATGGAGAATAGAAGTTTTAATTTGTTTTCCATATACTTGATTTTGTGTGTGTCTTCTAGTGTGTAAATCAGTTTATTTTATTTTGTTTTTAGGGTTTAAATAGGTTTTAGAAGTATTAACCTGACTTTATATGATACATTGAAGATTTAAGATGATACCATTTTTCTCTAAAATCATAAAAGGGAGGATTAGAGGAAAAATAGTGTGGAATTGATAAACTCAGATGATAGTTTTGGTCCATTTATCGTGTGCAGAATAGACCATGAAAAGCACATTTGGAATGACGGTTACAGAAGTTAGATCCTTAGGTGAGGATGTCCAAGTTGTAGGAAAAGGAAAACCCTACCAGATAATGCTATTATGGGGGAAAAAGTTTTCTGTTTGAATACATTAACTTGTTTAACTTCTGAACATATTTAAACAATTTTTGTTTTACTGTAGTTTCTCAGAACCCATTAAGCAACATATATTGAAGACAATGTAGAGAACAAAAATGAAACACATTTAAAATTAGTGGGACATTATTAGCCAACACAAAAGTTATGCTTAATTAGATTTAAAATTTTATTAGAGTGCTTTCTGTGTGTGTGTCACAGACAAGTCTTGTTCCATTATTTCATGATTCTCTTTGAAGGGATGTGGTTGACAAAAATGGTGACCATACTCATGTGAATTTATACTACTGACTTGAATGCAGGCAGATGATGTAATAAAGGACACAGTTACTATGTGTCATCTAATGTCTCTGTGATTAAGGTCAGTACATTCTACCCTTGGAATTTTACAATAGGAAACCTCCTACCAATAATACCACCTGAGGACTTGGATACCAAACTTGAAAATGTCTCCTTACTATTTTATAGGCATCATTAGACTCCCTTGGGCTGTCATTTGTTCTATAGATCCTGCTTGCTTTTAGTAGTTGTGTACTGGATATCATAATTCTTTTAGGAATAGTTTATAGCTAGGTAGACAAGAGGGCTGGTTGGTGTTATCTTCCATTAGGCTTAGAATGGTCCTCAGAAATAGAACCTGGGTTCTTCCCAAAAGAGAGTATTCAAAATGACCAGGAACAAGTAGTAGAAAACAAAATCAGCAATTTCTAGTATTCCCTGCTTGGAAGAATCCAAGGTCAGTTTCCTAGTTCCACCATTATTTAACCCTGCCAGCTGTCAAGTCTGACAGAAATCTATCCTTAAAGGCATTGTAATCTAGTGCACAAAAGTAAATTTGAAATTGGACATCTATGACAATAGAATATGTGAAAATTTCCAGATAGAATCAAAGAAATAAAGAATATCTACCCATAGGATCCTGTTGCAAGGTTGTCAAGTACTTTCCTTTCACTGGCATCCTCTAAGGCCACACATAGTAGCCAGAGCATGGTCCAGATTCTACTTCCTTTATCATGAAGGTCTTCAGAGAATGGTGTGTGACAATAATTTCATAAATCCCCTCGCAATGGAGGTATATTGGCTTCCATTAGGCCAAACATACTTATTTAAGCAATCTCTGTGGTCCAGGAGATGAAATGTTCTGATGAGAAAGATAATATGCCCAAAGTTGAATGTGTGAGAGAAGTTCAACTAGTCCCATCTAAACTAGACATGTTAAGATGGGAGAGCTTTTTCCATTGAAAAATCACAGTCTGTTATCTCAAGCCTGAATAGATGATATATAATGAAACTTAACAGGTATCCTAAAGAGAGGAAAATCCTAGGACACTCCTCTTAAGAAAAATTTCATCAAAATGGCAAATTCTTTCAGCTGTAGGAAGGAAATGTTAACAAAGAATGGCATGTGTCAGTGTTCATCATTTCATTTCATTTTATTTTCTGTTCTTTTTCTCTTTCTTTTTTTATTTTTGCTGAGGAGTGAACTCAGTGCCTTTCGTAGCATGTTAGGCATACTGTTACCCCTCAGCTCAGGGATCATCTTTTCATACAGAAAATATTTTATCCTAAATCATCTCTTAAAACTTTATATGATACATAGTAGGGGTGGAGGGTGGGAGGGTTAGAGAAAAATAGAGGAACTTTTGATTATGTAGAGGGAAATGAGAGGGGGTATAAAAAATGGTGGAAGGAGACAGACAGTATTACCCTATGTACATGTATGATTACATGAATGGTGTGAATCTACATTGTGTACAACCATAGAAACGAAAAGATGTACTCCATTTGTGTACAGTGAATCAAAATGAAGTCTGTAAAAAAAATAATTAAAAAAATTTTAAGAATATAAAAAACTTTATGATAAAAATAATCATAACTCTATCCAAGATCTTAAAAATGTGTCTATTTTCATTTAAAATGGCAATTTTGTTTTTTATAGAATTAGAATTTTCATCATTATGTAAACTGTAGTAATTGTTCTACTTAAGAAATTGAATTGAGACTACTTCATGGGAAGTAACCATTGTGAACATCTAATAGATTTTTTTTTGTACCAAAGTTATGTTTCCTCAAATGTCATCCTTTCAAACTAGGAGTGAGCAAATTATTCATGCTTTACAACAGTATGTGCCTCTGAAATCTAGAGCTCACAGCAGTTAAAGGAGAGAAGACTTTAGAAATGACCACTAAGTTGAGCTTCTGACCTCCTGCCAGAGCAGATATATATAGAGATAGATAGATAGATAGATCTCTTTCTATATATAGATATCCATATATATTTATATATAGAGAGAGAGAATGTATATAGACACACACTGATCTTTATCACAAGAAAATATACAATGAAAATTATAATACAGAGTTGAAAATATAAAATCACTTCCAATTGTTGATGCAAACTGAATTTTCAGACATTTTTAACTGAGAAATATTTGTGTTCCTGTCATGGTGTTTAATACACATTTTTTTTTTTTTTTACTTTGGTTTATTTTAAAGACACCATTTGAATTACTCAGGGGCCTTTACTTAATAGTAGAAATGAAAGAAGTTCTAATGGAATTCCATACATTTAGATATATACTTTATATGCAATTGCTTATATATAGATATAAACTCATATTTGTATAGCATATGTGTAGAACTGCTAGAGGGAATCTAACAAAGTGGTTTTTTTTTAATTGATATAGTTGACACTAACCTATTGTTTTCAAATCTCTTTTTAAGTTATTGATATTTTGTAGGATGATTATATTCATTTTAATATAAAATACAGCTAATTTTACTTTAATTTTGTGTGATATGTCAATCTATTAATTCAAACCTGAGAATCCTATCACATTAGACTATCACTCATAATAATTTTTACTTATAAAATGCTATATCAAATTTTCATAGTTATGAAATTTCCTATTGTATTAAAGTATTGGTCAACCACTTTTGTTATTGTTGTTGTTGTTGTTGCGATACCAGGGATTGAACCCAGGAGAGCTTAAACACTGAGCCACATCCCTAGCACTTTTTTATATTTCATTTTGAGACATTGTCTTGCTAAGTTGCTCAGGGCCTCACCAAGTTGTTGAAGCTGGCTTTCAACTCTCAATCCTCCTGCCTCAGCCTCCTTTGTAACTAGGAGAACAGGCCTGCACCCTGCAAATGCTCTTTTAAATGCCAATTGTAACTGTCATCAAAAATAGAATTCCACGTTGATCACAGCTACAGAATACACATTCTTTTCATCAGCACATAGAACTATTTCTAAACTAGATACTATATTGGGTCATAAAACAAATCCTAACAAATTTAATAAAAATTAAAATAACTTCTTGTACCCTGTCAGATCATAATACAATGAAACAAGAAATCAAAGCAGAAAAAAATTAAAGAAATTATTCAAACACATGGAGATCAAGTAACAAATTTTTGAACAAATGGTGGGTCATTGAAGAAATCAGGGGTGAGGAAGACATAAAAATTCCTAGAGTCAAATGAAAAGTAGAACGCAGCACACCAGAACTTGTGGGATAGAGTGAAATCAGAACTAAGAGGAAAGCTTACAGTGATCAGTGCTAACATTCATGAAACAGTTCTTAAGTAAGTAATGATGCAACACCAGACCAGAAAAACAAGAGTATAAACTAAATCCAAATCAAGAGAAGAAAAAGATAAGAGCACAAATATTTGGCATGGAAACTAAAAGAACAATACAAAGAATAAATGGAGCAATGCATTTGTTCTTTGAAAAAGTAAAATTGACACACCTTATGCCAAAATAACCAAGAGAGAAAAGACCCAAATAAAATTAAAGATTGAAAGGGAAATATTATAATAGCTATCACAGATATTCATAGAATCATTAGGGATTTTTTTAAAAAGTCATAAGCAAATAAATTGGAAAATCTAGAAGAAATGCACAAATTTCTAGACACATATGACCATATGATCTACCAAGACTATATAAAAAGATAAATGAATCAAAAATAAGCCATGACATTGAAGCAGCAATAAAGATTAATGAAAAAGAAAGTCCACAATTAGATTAATTCCTGAATTTTAGCAGATTTTTAAAGAAGATCCAAAACCAATATTCCTCAAACTATTTCATAAAGTAGAAGTGGAAGAAAACGTTCTAAGATCAGGACACAAGAACAACAAATAAACAAAGTACAGATTAATGTCCTTTATGAACATAGATGTAAATATCCTTAATGCAATTGCAAATAGAGGACATTGGAGACAATATATACCATGATGTGGTTGGTTTCATTTCAGAGATGCAAGGATGATTCTAAACATAACAAATCAATACATGTAATAGAGCATATAAATAGAATCAAGTATACAAATCACATGATCATCTCAATAGCTGCAAAAAAGGTTTTGATGAAAATCAGCTTCCCTTCCTGAAAAAAATTCCTGAATAAATTAGGTATGGAAGGATTATACCTCAAAATAATAATGACAGTATATAATGAACCCTTAGCCCATATCACACTGAAAAGGGAACAACTGAAAATATATCCTCTAAAATCAGGAAAAAGACAAGAATATTGACTCTCACACTCTTATTTGATATAATACTGATATTTTTAGCCAGAAATGAGTATAGAGAAAGAAATATAATGGATACAAATAGAAAGAAGTAAGTCAATTTATCTTTCTTTACAGATAATATGATTCTCTTCTTAGAAAGGCCTATAAACTGAAAAATAAATTAATCAAAGTAAAAGGACAAAAACTCAATACACCAATATACCACAGTCAGTAACTTTTTATATATCAATGATACTTTGCTGAGCAAGAAATCAGGAAAGTGATCCCATTCATAATAACCTCAAAACAGACAAAGAAGCAAAAACATGTAGGAATAAACCTAATGAAGGAGATGATAGACTTCTGGACTTGTACAGTGAAGATTATAATACCCCAAAGAAGGAAACTGAAGAAGATGCTGGAAGATTCAAAGATATTCCCTGTTCATTGATTGGGAGAATTAACATTATTAAAACGGCCACACTTCCAAAAGCAATCTACACATTCAGTGTAATACCCCTCAAAATGCCAGTTACATTCTTCACGTAATTAGAATAATTCTAAAATTCATACATATGGAAGCACAAAAGACTCCAAGCACCCAAAGCAATAGTGAGCAAAGATGTAATGCTGGAGGCATCCCAACACCTGATTTCAAATAGTCTACAGAACCATAGCTACAAAATAGCATGGTGTTGGCATACAAGAGACACACAGACCAAAGGAGTAAAATAGAGGACTCAGAAATAAACCACACATCTGTGGCCAACTATTCCTGATAAAGGTGCCAGAAACACATTGGAGAAAAGACAATCTCTTCAACAATTGGGACAGAAAACTGGAGATCCACATATAGAAGGTTGAAACTAGATCCCTACCTCTCGCCCTGTAGAAAAGATCAACTCAAAATTGATCAAAGACCTCCATGTAAGACCTGAAATTTTGAAACTACTAGAAGAAATCATAGGGAAAAACACTTCGATATTGTCACAGCCAATGATTTCCTGAATAGACTCAAATACCTCAGAAAACAAAGAAATCACTGACAAGTAGGATCACGTGAAATTAAAAAGGGTCTGTATAATAATGGAAAGAATTAGCAGAGTAAAGAGAAAAATCTATATAAAGGAAAAACATCTTTGCCAGTTATTCAAGTGACAAAGGATTAATATCCATAATATACAAAGAACTTAAAATACTTAACAACAAAAGAATGAGTAATGCAATTAAAAAATTGATAAATAATAAATAATCTAAGTGGACACCTCTCAAAAGAACAAATAAACATGGGCAATAAATATATCAACAATGTTCAATATTTTTTGCTATCAAGGAAATGCAAATCAAAACTACATTGAGATCCAGTCTTAGCCCAGTCAGAATGTCTATCATTAAAACCAAATAAACAAAAAGTAGCAAATGCTGTTAAGGGCATGGAGTAAAGGGATCCCATGTACACTGCTTCTGGGAATGTAAATTAGTATAACCCCTATGGGAAACTGTGCAGGGATTTCTTAACAAACTAAAAATAGAGCTACCATATGATCCAGTTTCACAGAATGCATTTATCCAAAGGAAGTGAAGTCAAGATGCAAAACAGCCCCCCCCATACCCATGATGTGCATATTTGTGGCAACATTATTCACAATAGCCAAGCTAGGAAATCAGTGTAAGTGCCCATCTAAGGAAGAATGGATAAATAAAATATAAGCAATGGAATATTGCTGAGCCATAAAGATGAATGAAATCATGTCATTTGCAGGAAAATGGATGGAATGTGAAGATATATCATATGAAATAAGTCAAACACATAAAAATTAGTATCGATTTTTAAAAAATGATCTGGAAGTACAAAAGATATTAGGAAAGGGAAAGGGAACTGAAGGACAAATGGGAGAGAAGGTAAAAGGAAACCTCGACATGTTGAAAGCACAATATACACATGTATGAAGACATCACAGTGGAATCTATCGGTTTGTACAATTAATATTCATTAATAGTTGTAATTATAAAGGACACTCTTATTTTTTTTTCAAATTCTGCATGTAACAAACATGCAAAACTTGAGGCAATAAATCACAAAACAGTAATTCCTACTGTGTAAACTGTGCAGTATTATAGAAGTCGCTTGCTCAATATTTCATCTTACTGTGTAATAACATAGATTTTATATATCGACTATAGTCTGTGATAGTTCTGCTCAACCATATTTTTTTAAATTGTTTTGCAGTGCTGGGGATCAAACTAGGGCCAGACTCATGCCAGATAAGTGTTCCACCAGTAAGCCACATCCCCTGCCAAGTTCAACAATTTTTATTTAGTATACTTGTTATAGGTACAATACTATACCATCCAATATTTCTGCTCTTCTGAATCACATGTTTTCTTTAGGGATCTTATACTCTCCCCTGCTCTTTAAGTATAAGCTTGCTTTTAAGACAATTTTCCAAATGTGAATTTGAGCGCATGTGTAATGGGAACCTTGCCTTTTTGAGCAGAAGTTTTCAGTTAGCACAATGAACACGTGTATGAAAACATCACAGTGGAATCTTTTCTCTCTGTGCCATGACCAACCATGTCCCAGATAGAGTCTGATGTGGCACTGTGAATTCCAGAGAGGGTATGGAGCAAAAGTGCAGTGGGCCCACTTGCTAGCTCTTCTTCACAGCTGTGTAAATGTTAGCTCCTCACTTATCCTTTCTGAACTTCTATTTTCTTATTTGGAGACGTGAAGGATGATATATTTTCAGAAGTGTCATTTTGTTTGTGATTAAATGAATATGAAGTAATAATTGGAAATTTTTGTTCTTTATAAAGTTTAGCTGAAGGAAAAAGACTCTAGTTTTTCAGTATTAAAGTGTTAATGTTTGACATTCTGAAAACAATGAAGAATAATGCAAAGGATTCCCACATAACATTCAAAAGTAAAAATAATCAATTAAGGATATAATTGTTAATTATATAATACATTACATTATTCTGCTAATCCATATCTAAAAATAAGTTATAAAATCACATCATTTTATTTCCCAAAGACTTTAACATGTAGTTCTAAAATTAAGGACATTTCTTCAATTTCTTTCTTTGTTATGCTATAGTTTTCATTGTAGAGGTCTTTGACCTCTTTGTTAGATTGATTCCCAAGTATTTTATTTTTTTGAGGCTATTGTGAATGGAGTGATTTTCCTAATTTCTCTTTCAGAGGATTCATCACTTATGAAAAGAAATGCATTAGATTTATGCATATTGATTTTATATCCTGTTACTTTGCGGAATTCATTTATTAGTTTTAGAAGTTTTCTATTGGAGTTTTTTGGATCCTCTAAATATAGACTCATGTCATTGGCAAATAGTGACAGCTTGGATTCTTCTTTTCCTATTCGTATCCCTTTAATTTTTTTGGTCTGTCTAATTACTCTGGCTAGTGTTTCAAGGATAATGAATAAAAGTGGGGAAAGAGGGTATCCCTGTGTTGTTCCAGTTTTTAAGAATGAAGTTGGCCGTGGGTGTAGCATAGATAGCCTTTACAATGTTAAGGAATGTCCCTACTATCCTTATTTTTTCTAGTGTTTTGAGCAAGAAGGGATGGTGTATTTTATCAAAAACTTTCTCAGAATCAATAAATGGGATGGATTCAAACTAAAAAGCTTTTTCTCAGCAAAGGATACAATCAATAATGTGAAAGGGCTCCCGCAGAGTGGGAGAAATTCTTTTCCACACACACCTCAGATAGAACACTAATCTCTGAAACTTATAAAGAGCTTACAAAACTTTACACCAAAAATGCAAAGAACATAATCAATAAATGGGACAAGGAACTGGACAGGCACTTTACAGAAGAAGATATACAGGCAATTAATAAATATATGAAAAAGTGTTCAACATCTCTAGTAGTTAGTGCAACTTCTTTTGAAAAGTGCTATATGCAAAGAAAAATAGAATTAGTACTATGAACGGTTCTTACATGTAGAATCAAGAATTGTTAGCATTTTATGATATTTGATAAAAAATGGATGGAATGTGAAGACATCACATTAAGCAAAATAAGGTTATCTCTTTTCCGTATATATCTAAAAAGTCATCTATTAACCATAATGCTAAACCATTATTATGATTTACATATGAAGTATCCCCCAAAAACTCATGAATGAGACCATGCAAGAAAGTTCAGGGTTGAAATGATTGAGTTATGAGAGCCTTAACTTAATCAGTACATTAATCTACTGATAGGTATGAACTGGGTGGTAACTGTGGGCAGGCAGGATGTGGCTGGAGGAGTCTGGTCACTAAGGGCCTTGTTTTGGATTTTATATTTTGCCGCTGGTGACAGGAGCTCTCTCTCTCTCTGCTTCTTGGTGGACATGTCCTGAGATACTCTCCTCCACCACACCCTTCCCGCTCTGATGTTCTGCCTTTTCAGGGGCACAGAGCAATGGAGCCAGCCATATATGGTCAGAGACCTCTGAAATCTTGAGCCCCAGAAAAAATTTTTCCTCCTCTAAAATTGTTCTCCTTTGGTCTTTTGGTCACAGCAGTAAAAAATATCACCTAAAACAACCTTTCTAAAGGAAATTCCAGAAGTCTGGATACCTTATCTTTGAAAATTAATGACACATCTAAACAAAAAGATATTCTTCAACCACAAATATCTAAAACTAACATAATTCCTAATTGCTAATATCCAGTTCATTTACATTTTTCTACACTTCTTACTTAGCCTGGTATAAATGACAAAATGGTAGACAGTGGATTGTGAGTGAATATTAAAAAAAAATATTTTTTAAAAAGTATACCGTAGAGTCTGCTTTCTGTCTTTGGCAACATAGTATCCATATACACATATTAAGAACAAATAGGAGGCAAAATTCCTAAAAACAGCTGGAAAAGAAAATCTAGAAATAAATGCAAATCATTCAGAATTTAGATCATAATGAGAGGATAAAAGACACATCATTGGAGGAAAACGAAAAACATTAAATGTAAGTAAATTGAAGGAGATACTAAGGCAATATCTAAACTGCTATACATCAGTGATCAATTTGTCAATATCATACACTAAAAAAGAGAAGAGGTACATGATTTAATGAAAGTTGATGATAGAAGTGGTTTCTCAAGACAATTTTAAAATAAAATTATTCTGTTATTCTCATGCTGGGGAAAGGGGTTCTTTCCTCCCTAGCATATGGCAACACAATAGAATTCTTTAAACACTGTTGGAAGTGGCAGTGTGTGGTGATGGTTGCTGATGTATTACACTAATACTTTTTTAGAGTGACAGCACTCTTGATGATGTATTACACTAATATTGTAGTTTATCACATGAGCAGTACTCTGATGATGCATTACAGCAATATATCATCAAAGCAGTAGTGTTTATTTTCTTTCTCACTAATCTAAGTCAAGTCCCAAAATTCTGTTTAAAAGAAAAAAAAAGTATATCTTTGGTTTTAAAACTCTTTGCTAAAAATTTTTTTTGAGAAAGGAACATGTAGTTGCTATAAAAAATACAAATGACTACAAAAATTAATCATTATTTTGCTTTAATGCTTAATATTTGCATCATATAATATTTCCTTAAAATTACAACATGTACACAACAGAGTTTTGCTTTATATCATCAGAACAAAAATTTATATTCATCATACCTGTAATAGGTTTCTTGTTTAAACAGAAAGCACTAAATAAATCTAAAGGCAGATACAATGTTTTATTATGTACTTTAGGGATTATGATAAGTGAAATGAGGTAAAATTGTACTAATTGCCTCAATTTAAAAAATACTGAAAAATACTATTACATTACAGTAAATACTTAGCACTTGGAGTTTCCCCACTTTCTGCAGTAATCAGCAAACATTATTAAGGATGATTACGTGATTAAGAAAACTAAAAAAAAAAGTGACAATTCTGGATACTAGAGAGAAACTGAGATTTATGTAGGAGAGGTGTGAGGCTATTGGGGGAAGTAAAGATGTAGGAAAAGTATTTACCAGGAGGAAATAGAGATTCATCAACAGTAGCATCTAAGAAAAATCTGCTCTGATATTTAATTATCAAGGAGAACTCCAATTTCAAAATGTATATTTTTTAGGTGGTAATTACAAAAATGGCTTTAGGCTGAGAAGTAGGCAGTGCACCAGGGGAATAATTCTGATGTATAAAGAGTAAAGAGAAATATTTAGGACTTTCTTGATAAAAACCTCTCACCCACACTCATTTAGAAAAATAAAAAAACAAAATTTGTTTGTTTGTACTGTGTGTTGCATATGTCCCTGGAAGGAGGAAAATCATCATGATTCAGCTCATGTGGGATAATCTGCAAATAGAATGATTTAAAAATGGAAAAAAAGAGGGTTCACACTTAATGCATAATTATTTGCTTTAAAGATAACATTTCTGGAAATTTAAAAAGACAATTTCATAATTTGGATTTAATACTTTCATATTCTAGGGAAGTATAATATTTCAGATAAAAAAGCTTTGTTACAATCTTGATAGTTTTGCTAATCAATTTTCCTCAAAATTACTAAAACATGTTTGTTCTGATAAGCAAATGCATAGCCACATGATCAATTCTATCAGTTGTCTTGATTTGATTTGGCAAATAACAAATTTAAATATTAATCTAAGCATGCAGAAGATAGAGTTTTTACCAATTCATAGACTTTTGCCTTCATTTAAATGACAGCATTATAAAGCACAATGTTTGGCCATAACATGATAGCAGTGAGTAGATGTGAATACATTAGTGGATATTGATTAAGTTGGAAGAACTGACAAAGGGGAACTACCTGGTATTAACACAGTTATGACATCATTGGGGAGACTATGAGTTTTTAAATAATGCTTTACTATATACAGTTCTATGACAACCACAATGCTGTAACCACAACATCCTATTTCACTGCTCTATTTGTTCTGAAAGATGAATAGGGCGTAAGTTAAGAATTTGAACATTAAATTCCAAAAAATCTGGATTTGAATCTTAGCTCCTTCATTTATCATATGTGGGGCTTTGCAATAATGAAGGATATGACTCTTGAGATGTCTAATGCTCAATTTCTCTCATCTGAAAAATTAGAGTAGGAAGAATATATATATACCTCAATAGGATTTGTAAATAGGAGATAATATGATTTTTTAAAGTTTACTGAAGAACTGAGGCAGTGTAAGTGCTCAATATACCCCATTATTACCTTTTTCATCAGGATTTTCACATTTAAAAACTAAAAGTGAATTTTTCAGAGGGCACTCAGAAAGGGCAAGTTGGTCACAAACCAGATTTCCTGACTCCTACATGTGCATACTTTCTGATACACAATTCTGCCTTTCAAAGTCTTATCAGTGTTGGACTTGGTGACAAGGCCTTAATGTGCTTCTCTGGGAAAGCTTGTTACAAAAGAAATTAAAATTTTGCTTTCCAATGTATGTAAAAGATGACTTCATTGGTGGAAACAAAGAAAAAGAAAGAAATGACTGTACCAAAGTATCTTGTCAAATGGCATGGTGCCTGTGGCTTGGAGTTGAAGACAGAAAGGTAACAGATTAGGGTACCCAGAAGGAGATAGTTTCTATAAGAAGAAAAAGTTTCTAAAGGGATTCACACATCATTCTGGAAGGGGTTTCCTCCAGAAGATCACTGAAGGTGGCAGGAGGAGAGAAAACCAGTAAAGAGTCAGAATTAGGAGTCCTTTTAGGAGATAAGCCAGCACAGGCATAGGCAGGACAGGGCTTTGACGGGTCTTCCTTCCACAGGTGTTCTTGTTGAGTGTGAATAAAATCTGCTTTCTCATGATCATTGCGAAATACGGAGTGTAACTCAGCTCTCAATTTCTTTGAATATGCAGACAGACAATCATGCACACAAACCCACACACACAACTGTACAGAAACAGTAGCCTAGTGAACTCAAATAAACACAGAAACTACTTTTTCTCATGTAATAAAAATGATAACTGAATTGGAAAAAATAGTGTTTTCTTATAAAAAAAAAAGGGGGGAGACTGGGTACCCTGATCCCCAGCAAAAATTTTACTGCTGCTTTGGTGGATATCAAATTCCTGCATACTGTGGCATGACCCTGTGGAAGTTATTTACCTCCCCATTCTTCAGGTGCTCATCTGTGTGAATAAATCAGCAATACCCACCATATAGGTCCATTGGAGAATAACTTAATAGGCAAATATAAAGTGAGTCTCATACAACAAGTTTAGTTAACTCTCAATATTTCTATGTGGGTGTTAGAAAATAATCCCTATTCATTTTAAGAGCAAATCTGGTAGGTAATAATAAGTAACAATGAATTATTACCTGTAGTTGGCATCAGAGGTAAATCAGGACTTAAGAACAGGAGGGATATTTCTCAGAATTATTTATGATAATTTGGAATACTTTGGGTTTTAATCACTTTTTACCTCTATATTTATAAAACTGAATACTGCTTCTGTAACAGTGAAAATGAATCTACAAGCCAATCTGGGATATTTGTATGATTTTATTATTAAAGGTAAATGACTTTTTAACCCTCTAGCAATTAGTTTCTGGAAAAACCAAGATAAGAAATTAATTTAGAAAATGTAACCCTGGGTTTAGTTTAGGAATTTGTGCACACTGGGTAAAGCTATAGAATCTTTGTTAATAATTATTATCATAACAATAGCTTGCCTAAATATTTTGATACCAGATGATTTCAGATTATGAAATATCTTGCCAATTGCTAATTTATAGTACATTTGAAGACAAAATTTATTTCTAAAGAATGGGAGTGCATACACACATATACACGTATGAAATTTCTTAGTCTCAAATTAATTTGTGTAGAGTATCCCCTAAAATAATAATTGTTAGATTATTAGATATATTAATAATGGAAAAACAAACCTACTGACAAAAATTTTGATGAGATAATTTAAAACACTATTACATTTATAAAAATACCAGCCTGTGCATATTAAAGACAAATATTATATGAAAAGTCTTTTGACTTCTACTCTTTCAATTTTAGACATTTCAAAACACATTTTAGGAGTGAATATTTATAAAAAGTATTTCCCTTCAGTTTAAATGCTTTGTGCAAATAAAATTACATTTATAAAATTATGTGGTTCATTATTTCTTTCTTCAGATATTGAAACACAGTGTATGTTTCATATTTCCTTCTTTCCTCTTTAGAAGAAACATTGTTTTTCAGTTGCATTAGTAAGGGCTTCATTAGACATAAGGGAAGAATAGATTATTCTAGATTGCAAAAGATCGTAGAATAGTTGATTTTCAAAGTACCTTTGAAATCATTTATTCAAGTTCCGCACTTTATAGAGGAGGAAATAAATCCCCCAAAGATATTTGAAAAAGACTAAGGTAACCCTGGGCAGAGCCAGAAATGGAAAACAGGCCTTTTATGCCCAAAAGTTGTGAAAAAATATGTATTATTTAAAAAAATATTTAAAATTCTTTACATAACTGCAATCAAACAGTTTGGAATGTGTTTGTGGAAAAAAATGTGTTGGGTGTGGGGTTGGGAGCTTTTAATGTGTGTAAGTTTAGCTGTGTGTCTGCACAGGGTGCTGCATAAGCCAATTGTGGTTTCCTTCAATTGCAGCGTGCACCACCGCTGCAGGCTAAAGACCACTACCAATGTAGCGTTGTTTCTGAAGCCCATTAGCTTCTCATGAGATAAATGCTCAAATAGCCTATATAGACAAATGGAAAGAAATGATAAATGGATCTTTTAAGTAAACATTAAACAATGATGCTATTTCACTTTGGATTCTAATATATGGATTATTTATTTCAAACTGTTAAGTTACACATTGGGTAAAACAAAATGATAAATGTAACCCATCAATAAAATGCATTGTAATGAAATAGGTCTCTGTTGCAGTAAGCATGCCTCATGTTACATTGTTAAAATTGAATATTATATTTAAAGGAAAAAGATAAAAGCAGCAACAGTGTTATATTCAACACTAGCACTGCAGTTATTTAATTCTTGGGATGTCAGATGTGACCTAAATTCCATGAGCGCCTGCATGAGTGTACCTTTTGAGCCAGAGTTTCTGCTCATCAGAACGTGAGTTAATGTATTAATGAAATTAGAAAAACCTACTCAATTTTCCCCTTGGGATCTCATTCTGGTTCTGTGCTTTACTTACTTCTCATTCAGTTTTCTCCTGTGTATGATCCCTCAAATTATGCTACTATCCAGATTCTAGGTTATTTTCATATAATCCACGTATTTACGGTTTTGCAGTCTATGGAGGCCACAGTTTTTTTTCAACAGTCAAGAAATCCAATCTAAGGTTCCATGTAGGTGTCTTAGGGAAATATGCTGATATTATAAAGTTTCTCAAAATCATTGAGAAGTGCTTGCTATATTCCTTTTCAACCCTCCATTTCCTTAAGGCCACTATGCTTGCTTCTACTATAGTTACAGAGTTGTGGTAATTGACATGTGGTCCAATTTAGCTCAACCATTTAGGATACAGAAAAAGTTCAGCAAATACTAATGTGTGTGCTTACCTAGAATGGCCCCCTGCAACTACTTGACGATTTGCCCATTCAGGTTTGACTTCTCGGATTTGACTACACTCCATTTTTTTTCATCACAGACAGAAAGAAAAAGTCTGCCACAGAATTTATGTGGATCTTTCTGTTCTTGATTTCTGTCTCCCAGACTCTGAACTTCTCATTTGAAAAAAAGGCTTCAAGTTTGATTTACTGTAATGTCAATGGTGTGACTACATTTTTGCAGGCATCAGAGGCCATTTCAAACACTAGATTTTATTGCCATTCATAACACCATAACATGAAAGTAGGCCAATTACAGTTTATTGAATTCTTAAATGATACAGAAAATGAAGTGATCAAAACATTGTTTAGAGTTATTGTTAAACCCACTGTTGTTGCATATTATTGAACTTCCACATAAGTAAGTATTGCTACACACACAAAGACAAAATGATAACAGAGAATTAGAGTGCAGACAATTAAACACACCTGGTGATAATAAATTTGCTCTCAAGTAGGTCTAAGTAACTTTTCTTCCTTCACTCCCATTAATAGTTGATTTTCTGGTCAGGTGCACTATTGATCGATTTGCACTGAAGCCATTTCTTCCTCATTATCTTTCCAAACTTTTCTTTGCCTCAATTTTCCTCAGACACAAAAGCCTCACAAGATTATAGAAGACTTGTTGCTTAGCAACAATCTCATTCCTATGACTATAATAGTTGGGCATACAATGTCAGCTTTTTTGGTGGGAGAGGTCAGATGCCTACTATTTTCAATGTTTATGCTTTTAATTACCAACGTCAGATATTTGTATTTATCTTAGCTACATTTTCCTACATGAATAGGCTCAATTTTTGTAATAGTACATAGCTGCATTGTTCATATCCTTTACAATTATACTCAGAAACTTCTTTCTACTTAAAAAAATACAAGCAAGAAAATACCTGTTATTCATTTTAATTCACAAAAGCTCTTTTCACACCTGAAAAGAGAAACTTTGGCCCTTATTATCATAACAGCAGCTGTCTGGTACTATGTTCTCAAGGATTACAGAGTATAGAAGTTTATAGATAAATGAGTTTCCCATAGTAAATTCCTGTAACTTAATGGAAAGCTCTTCTCAGTTTTTGTGTGTGTGTGGGGGGGTGGATTTTGCCCACATCTGATACCAATTATACTCTTCACATTTGCTCAATGTGAAGTATCCTCTTTCATTTCGTGTAATATTTAAGTAGAATTTACAGGTTGCATATACCATGCACATACAATATTTTGTGGTTACAGCAGAGTTTTGTACAAAATCAAACATAGCCAGGAGTGGGATTCAGAAATAAGAGAAAAAAAAAACAAAAGAAAAGTAGGTGGAGATAATATATACAGCTGTTTGAAGCAAATAAAATGGATTCTAGCTTAGAAAAAAATTGCATCTTTCACTGGAGACAGACAAAAATAGCTACTGCATTCTTTTCTTATGTTATTAAATGAATGCAAGATCCTTGCGTTTTATAGAATTTAGATTAAAAACATTATACTAATAATTTGAACTTAGCTTAAGAAAATGTTATTCTTTTTGTTTATTTTTAATAAGAGAAGAGGACTGAAGTTTGAGAAATCATTTAGAACATAAATCAATATTAACTATATTCTTGATTTATAATTAATGAGCAATCCTGTATGTGAAAATCTTGATCCCTCTAACAAAATGTGCTACTTTTAATTTTTCTTATTGCATCAACCACATGTATACTGGATATTACTTTTTGCATTCTATAGTTATTATATGATAGAGAAAATGCATATTGAACCCTTAAAGTGCTCTTATCAAGCGCCGATCCCCTTGAAGCAGTCCTCAGAACTGACTATAGACAGAGCAGGAGTAACCATGCATGTATCCTCATTGTTTATTTAATTTAGTAGTATTTTAAAAGAGAAATGTAATAAAATTTATGTTCCATGAAAATATGTAAGTGTTTATGTAGAAGTCTGAAATTTTAACCATATTTGGATTTTTTTACTGTTACGATTACTAGAGGACTGAGAAAATAAACTATTATGTATGGAAAGAAAATTGCTCCTGTCAGATGACAACCTTATGTGATGTATTGAGGAGATAAACTTTGAATCAGCCAGCTGAACGGATACTCAGAGTCTCTAATGTTCACTGAGTGTCTAGCACCAAGATTTTGGATATTTCAGATCAATGGTGTGTTGGACAATACTGTATAAGGACAATAGCTAATGTCCTTTATTTCTAAATGCATATGTCTATATCATTAAAATAAAAAACTGATGCTCTCTTACATATACACAATTATAAAAATCTATAAATTTAAAATTGATAGAAATCTTATCTATTATTGTCAATTTATGCAATAACAAAAAATGAAAAGATCTTTTTTGTTTTTTCCTTGGTCACTTACATGTCCTAGTAAGCTTATGTGTTATGTGAGTTTCAAGTCTCTATAGTCTCTTTAACTTTTAATTGAAAATCTGCAAAATTTCTATAGTAACTCTTCGTTTTTGTTCTGTACTTTTTTTATTTTGCTCTTTTCCTTTTATAAAATTCGTTTTCAATGCCATTGAGATTTTGAAGAATATAGTCAAAAGTTTTTAAAACCACTTTATCACATAGCAAAGTGTAATTGTGTTTAGTTTAGCTCAAATTTTGAAGAGTGCTATTACATGCTGATTCCTTAGAATGTTTAGAACATCTCAGCACCAGAATCAAGCCCAGTACTAATAGTTCCAGAGACACCAGGACTTATGAATGGTGTGATGGAGAAGCTGTTGATGCAGGAGGAAAGTCAAAGAATGAGATCTTCGTACACTTGTGAAAGGGTTAGTACACTGGGCTAAGTGCACTCATCTGCTAGGTTCTGCAGCACTATGGGGAAAGTAAAATGCTATGATAGAACAATACTAAAACCCCGCATTTTTTAATCTTGAAGATTGAGCAATAGGTAGAATAATCTGGTGGCATTCCTTTTTAACATAAGAGAAGATCTCTCTCTCTCTCTCTTTCTCTCTCTCTCTCTCTCTCTCTCTCTCTCTCTCTCCCCCATACACACACACACACACAGACACACACACACACACACACACACACATACCACAAACATTTTACTGAGCTGCCAACAGGGAATTCAGTGAAAATTGAGAAAGAAGCCCAATAAAGAAAACTTTTGTTTAATAAAGGGAATGAATGGTCATTGGTGTGATTAAAAACACACAAATTTTCCTCTACATATTTCCAACTGTTTCCTAAAAAGATGAAAGGAAGGCATCTCTCACTCCTAAATTAGGATGGGGCTGGGATAAATGAAAGCTAAATTTCTAGGGAGAGAAGAGATCAAAATGTCAGGAGGGCAGGAACCTGGGAGAGGGAAGAGAGGCATCAGCAGAGTGGGGAGCTGCACCTGAGGGAAGGCAGCTGACAGCCCTCAGGGCAAAGCAGCACAAAAGTGACTGGAGGATCAAAAGAGCTGCAGAGAGGGTTTTTAAATTGTTTGTTAAGGGGTGTGCTGTGTAATTCTCAATAATAAGAGGTGTGATTCTCACTAATTCTTTTTTGTGAAGGTAGATTCTTAGAGAAAAACTGAATGAAGAGCTGCCAAAATTTGATAGTCATTCTTTCTCAACTGAAAAGATTTTTTATTCCCTCACCCTCCAGGATGCATTTTGCAGTACCTTGAGATGTTTTTTGATTGTCACACCTGAGAAGGGAACAGCTATTGGCATGCAGTGGAGAGAGGCAAAGATGCTGCTAAACATCTTAATGTACAGTACAACACTGTCCATTCCCAATCAGTAACTCCAAATGTCAGAAGTGCCAGGACTGAGATACTCTGATCTAGCATATGTGAGGCAAACCAAAAACTAGAGTAGAGAGCACAATGGGGGATCTGAAAACAAATTCACAGGACTTAGCAAAATTCTTGGGAGAAATTTAGGATTTGAATTGGCTTTGAATTGATGGGATCCAAGCCAAGCTCTCAAGGGATAGAGCAATAATCAGCTATGTCTGCACTAGGAATAAAATACAAAGAAATGACAGTATTTATGATATGAATGTTACCGAGCTGGTGTCTTTGGAGGAAATGAGACAATGGGAAGACCCCCTCTTCAAACTCAGATTCTTGCAACCAAGTCAGAAAAATTTCAGACATGTCACTCAGACCAATAGTCATGAGTTTATTTAAGGGATAGGGAAAAGGGAAAGGGGACCTCTCAAGGGAGAGGGTTGGTCCTCTCAGAGAGGATAGGGACAATGTGCCTCTCCAGCAATCCAGATTTATTGGGGATCCAAGAGCAGTTTCCAGAGGGTCCTGCCCAGGTTCACCTCTTGACTTCTGACAGCATGCGACATCAGACTTTCAAGTATCCACTGTCATGGCAAATATAGGTTACCTTGGCCCACACTGACCAGATCTGATTGGGTTCTTAACCACAGATTCTTACAGATTTTATGGTTAGGGGGAAGCTATCCTTATCTCTCAGAATTTCAGGATCTGTTCACAAAAGTAGCTTAGGTTCCTCTTATCAACATCATTTCGGGCCTGCATTTCTCCTGCAGTTAACAGGTAGTTTGCTGAGCATGTGACGTATCCTGTTCACTGAGGTAGGCAGGGCTGCAGGTAAATTGTTTCTTGGAAAAGAAAGCATGTGGGGGGTAAGCACAGTGGGCCCATTTTATAGAATTTTTCTCTTAACCTCATGTTCCCACCATCCTCATCTGTCTGTTCCCTAACTTGATTAAGGAATAGAATTAGGAAAAAGGTAATCACAGGACTTAGAGATTGAAAGACATGGTGTGTGGGTAAAGTGAAAGGATCTAATAGTGTATGTCACCAGGGGAAAGGCTGTGGATGCACATTTCTTTTTGTGTTCCATTCTCTACCCTCAAAAACCCACTTGACTGTTTGAGAGCTTTGGATTTGGGACTAGAACTCTAACCTGAAACATATTCTCTGTGTCTAGATGCCTGCCACAGCCCTGTGTTTCAGATCATGGAGAACTATCTCCACTAAAAATGATTAGTGTCCATGCTGAACCCTCAATTCTTCCTCCTTTGTGTAGTGGTGCACCTCTTTATTTACCCACTCCCAGATAAGAAATCAAACATTCCTAATGTTTGCACATCTGCTCTTGCTTCTTCAGTGATGTTGATCCAGGAAGATACCCAAGAACAGAGCACTCTTGATAGAAGAGAATACAACATAAATGAAGAGGCTGGCCAGGACAATGGTTAGGCTGGGGTCTATTATGCACTTTTGTTGAAACACATGGCCCACCTCCCTGGGTGCAGCAGAGGCTACAGAGTAAATCTCAAATACAGTGATTCATTGACTATGGATTTTAAGATTTAGGGACTTCTCTATATCTTCAGGAGAACAGAGTTCCTCAACTTTGAAATTGAATAAAAGAAAAAATAATAAAGGATCCATTAAGTCAATGGAGGAACTCATATTATCCATAAATATTGGAATATGCAGGTACATAGGAAAAGAGGTTAAGATTTGAGTCTCATGTCAATATTTTCTTATTGGTCCTTGATCAGTATAAATGCAAAAGACACTAAGATGGAGATAAAGAGGGCACTGATTGTTGAACTATGCTATCCCATCTTGCTTTCTTCAAGAGTGAACCTTAGAAAAAATGAAGTTGAATAATTATAATATGTGTAATGAATAGTTGAAAATTATAAGAATAGGAAAGAAAAATAAATACATGATGTTACACTTCAAAATTATGATAATCTAAATTACTTCTCATACATTTGTCATTGCTTCTCACAGATATTGATAAAGTAGATAAACAAAGACAATGATATGAAATTATATTATCATTCTAAAAATTTGCAAAGATATCACCATTATTGACAAAGGTATCATTATTGTGAAACAGTTCATCATGCACTTATAAACTTCATTTTTTCTGAAGTTTATAAGTGCATGTTACAATATGTAATGATCAATTAATAATTTGAATTCAACATGAATTAATTTAGTCACATGCCATGCCATACATGAAGATACAGTATAACTATTGTGAAATAATTATGAGATATAATTTCAGTTACAATTAAATAATCTCAAAGCAGTAGAATATACACTTAACCTTAAGTAGTATTATACTTTTAAAATCAATATTAGATTTACATTTATAATGAATATATTCAGTTTCATATTTGAGTAGATTTTCAAATATTAAAGAAAATGCTTACATGCATGAGTAAAGTAATTGTTTTATAACAACAACAAAAAAAAAGACTGAACCTTAGTCTTACCATAAGGTTTATTAGAATTAGTCCACATCAGGAAAAAGGCAGAAAAGTTCACAGGAGAGGAATCAGTACCTAGGACAGTTCTCCTATTCCTTTTCTGCTCATCCTTCTGAAAGAGTGAAGGACAGCAGGGTGATGAGGCATAGGTGAGATGCAGTGGGACAAGTCTTGTTTGGATTTGGAGGTCAGACTCTGATTCTTGCTTTAAACAAGTTGTTACCTAAGTCTCAGATTCCTCTTATCTTAGTCTGTTCAGACTGCTCTAACAACATGCCATAGACTAACATGTTTTCTCTTCTGAAAACCTTGCTCATCTCCTCCTTCTCTTTCTTGATCCTCTTTCTGAGCCTGGTCTGTAACTCCAAATGGATAAATGATGGTGAATAAGAGAGAGAATCACACGTATAAAGCATGAGTTAGAAGGGAATGTCTTCTATAAAGGCAGGGATGAGGGGCAATATATAGGTACAGTATGATGCAGGTGTGCCTTACCTTATCAGACCTACCAGGTCTTTCTGTCCCCATTTTGCTTCTGGCTTCAGCTTCTCTTTATGTTACCTGCAGTCTCTTGGGAAAATTCCCTGAAAAGCACATATTTTTTCAAGAAATCCCTTGAGGTGTGTGAATTTGATATTGCCAAAACCGACTGTGGAAGATTGCCTCCCAGAGCTCCTGGTGGTACAATCTCCATGCCGGCCTTTCTCCAAACCCTGTGGAGGACTGTCAGGAGTCCCTATCCATGAGCTAATTATCTTCCTGTGTTTCTGTCTTCTCTCCCTTCCCTAAGAAGGCCCAGTTGCCACTTCCCTGTGAGGGTCTTCTGATACTTTCCTGTGTAACAATCCCTTGTTATTAGGAGGCTCTGCTCTGGGTCTGCTGTCATTCACTGCATCCTATTTAGGTTTGTTCTCTTCATTTCATCCATTTTATTTTACTGTAGGTTTTTAATGGGCCCACCTCCAAAATAGCAGCTTTTACCCCATACTGGCCTATTGTCAGAAGCTCCTTTCTCCTTGGTCCCTACATTTCTGTTCCCAGTTTTCCTGTTTACAGTAGGAGCTTCGTCTCCTCTCCCTCTCATAGAACCCTTGCCATGCAGCTCTTTTCATATTTATTTATTTATTTTTAAATTTTTGGTACCAGGGACTAAACCCAGAGACACTTAACCACTAAGCAGGTACACTTCCCTGACTCCTGCTTTAAAAAACAAAATTAATTTCAAGTCAGGGTCTTGCTAAGTTCCTGAGGCTGTCTTTAGACTTGTGATCCTCCTAACCTCAGCCTCCTGTCATTTTTTTTCTTTATCAGCCCATCATTAGCTGCCTCATCTTTGTTACTAGCCTCATAATTGCTATTGAGTCCAGCTGCTGCCAATTTTCCCGTTAGGTCCTTCAACCCTGAGTGCCTCCGTTAGCAGAGTGCTTAAGTGCCCCTGATGTGACCTCCCTTTGCTTTCCTTACTTTCACCCTTGCCTCCAGGTGCCAGCAAAGCTAGGAGACCTTATATCTTACAGAGAGGCAATTGAAAAAAGGCAAACATTATGTATTGTTTACTAAATCATATACAAATATTAATTTTCTGTTCCTTAGTCTCTTCAATGGAGGGATACAGGGATATATGTTTTCAGATAAATTCATACATTCATTCAACAAATTATTATTGAGGATTTAATTTAAATATGGTATGCTTTATAAATTGAAGCAATTTCAGCCAACAAAACATGTAGTATTCTTATTTTCAAGGCATTCACAGCTTAACAGATAATTAATATTATATATTGATATTAGCCATTTGGCTTGATTTCATTTATTTTTGATAAGTGCAAGTATAGCCAAGCCACAAACTTTTTGAATTATTTCATTCAAATTCTTTCCTTGTAATGATGTGAGATAGAATTTTTTCTGATATTTACTTCCTGAAGTTAAAGATGTACAGGAAGGAGCAGGAATCTTATTGATTACTTTTAAAATTATCAAACTCCTCATTGAGATGCATTTTGTTGCTGTAGTTACGTCACACAGATTCAGTGAGCAAGATTACATCTTTGTTGAGTAGTATAAATTAGTCTGATCTGTGTAAACTGGATATCAAATTTTGAAAATGATAACTTTATATGCTACATTTCTCACTCTATTTACTGATTAAGATGTTTTCTCTCAGAAAAAGCAGGTCCAAACACCTTTTATGTTTAATGGATTTTCCTTGAATGCCAAATATTCATTGGCACAGTAAGCTCTTCTTTTGTACTTCTACTATATTAAAATATTCATGCATGTAGGGCAAATGAAAACAGGCAATATCAAAATATTAAAGTCTCAAGGTTTTAATAATAGACATTTTATTTTAAAGATCAGTGCATACATACTGTCTTCTCAACCATACATTCAACTCATAGTACCCTTATGGAATGATTAACATGTACATTTGTATCTCCAGGAATAGATACATGTGTAGATAGATGAATAAAAGGCTGGATGAACCTTTAATTTATTGATTTGTTAAATATTTATCTAGAAAATTTGCCTTTGTGTTCTAAGTGCCATTCTAGGCTCATATTTTAACAGATTTCTGCAATTATTATACACTATTCTATTCCTAGCACAATGATTTTACAGGAACTTTAAATTGATCTTCTAGTGTTTGCTGTATCAAGATAAAGTTGACACATATATTTCATCTAAAGTACATTTATTTTGAGGTCAATAATGCCATGATTTTAATTTACTTTATCTCACTACCTGTGTACTTCCTGAGGGGATAAAAGGCATAGAAAAATATTCATAAAACTTATAAATTGTGTGAATTTATTAATAATGCATGCATATGCCTAAGCCTTGGAAATAATGCCAGTATACTTTGGAGGATTTAGAATTCCTCTGGGTAATTTGTTTGCTAAAAAATATATGGCTTAAAAATTTACCTCACTTATGTGTTGAAATTTTCATCATCTCTTTTTAAAAAGTAAGTTTTCTGCAGGCATTGAAATTGTGAAAAGCTAAAAGTAGAGCCATTACAATATTTTCTAAAGTTGATAAATGTTTTCTTCATTGTACCTTCTTTACAATGTTTTGAGCTGTCCATCAAATTATCAATAATTGAGTACACATGGAATTACCATTATACACTCAAAACTATTTCATTTAGGGCTAGATAACTTGAATTTTGAATCCCAAAGAAGTTATTCTTAAGTATAGTGGGTTAAGCACATAAGTATAATAGAAAGGAATGTATCTACAGGATGAGACTTACCTATGCATTTTTAATGTTTTAAATCAGAGAAATATGAGGTATTCCAAAGAGATGATGAATGTATACTGACTCTAAAAGGAGCTAGAACATTAGCCAAGATAAAAATAATATAATAACAAAGTTTTAAAAATCAAAAATAATCAAAAAGACTGAGCAGTGTGTAGGGTTAGGGTAATATGAGGATGTGTTTCATTTGTTTTGAAAGTCAGGGAGAAATAAATTTGGGTAGTCCTATGGAGTGTTCTGAAAGTAGAGCAAAAGAATGTTTTTTAGGTATTTAGGGTGTATTGGTTTATTGAATGACCTTACTTCAATATGAAGCCCTCTAGAGCAGGCTGGATTATGATTTAGGGCTGGTTCATTTTGTAGGTCGTGAAAGTGCCTAGGCTCTTCTGAACAGATCTCCCTCTCCCTGTTCTGCAGCTACAGATCATGCTAGTCATAACCTATTAAGGCTTAGGTTTTGATACCAAGTACCGATCTCTCCATCTTGTCCTAACTTCTTTTAGATATCTTTTGTGGAGGATATCTAAATTTCATCTATAAACGTGGGATATATGACAACCAGTTTTTTTCTAAATTGAGGATTGAGACAACATTTTGTAAATGTTTAACATTCTATTTTAACTTTATATAACACTCGGAATAATCACAGTTCTTGAGAAGTTTAAGGAGTGAATATTTTCTTGGCAATGGTGTTTCTTATGCACTGAAAGATAAAGAAAACCCTCTTAATCTAGAAAATTTATCAGTCATTGGTTGTATTAAATTATTACTAATAGTGCAATAGGTTTGTAGAATATCTCTAAATTTGGAGCTTTCTGATATTTCTTCAGATTAAGTTTCAGAATATGCATTCTTATAGCAATGTCATAGTAGTGAGTTCATGTTCTTCTCAGTCCATAGTATCAGGAGGTACATGATTTATTTTATTACTGGGGATACTAATTTTATGACTTGGTTGACATTTAATTGTTAGTTTTCCATAGAAAAGTTACTATTTTTACTTTTTAAACTAATTAATATTTTGTGGAATATGTTTTAGAAACAAATAAGTTTTTCTTCTTCAGACTTCCCTCACTGGTTTTTATCTATTGATTTTTCTCACCCAAATCTTTATTATGATAGTTTGTAAGTGGATAATTCCTAGCTTCATCATTTATTTTCTGTTTTATTGGAATACTTTTGTAAGAAGTATTTGTCTTTTTTCACATGTATTTTACAATTTGTATGAACTCTGACTCATGGATTTGACTTGGTGGAATACAACCTGTTACCATGACTGTTTATTTTGCTACTCCAACTGTCAGAGATTTGCCGAGTGGGAATGCCCTCAAGCTAGTTCCCAGGGCTTTTTGCTACACTTGTTGCTATTTTTACTTTTATATTTTTTTCCGCAATTTGTACTTGAGGTCTCTGTTAAGAAAACCACTCCCCAGGAAAGACCTGAGCATAGGGAGGGAGTCAGGTTTACGTGCGTTGCTCCGGTGACACACCATGAGGTGGTGAAACCAAAATACAAATACTGATTGAGGTTTCTGCTGCCTCCAGAGTTCGTTTTTTCCCCATCCTTTCTAGGATCTGTGAGTAATAAATTTCTTGTTTCACATATTTTGGTTTCACATACATACATAATTCCTGGATGAGGAACTCCAGAGTTGACACTGAGCTCCTGAGTGGGGAGTGAGAGAAAGGAATTGTGGGACTGTGCTTTAGTTAGGGTCCATTGTTTTTATCCTTGGACTTCATAGTGGGAGTTATGGATGGGCTCATTTAAAGAAAACTCATGTCTGGAAAGAAAACCAATTCACTTGGTTTGGGAGTTGACTCCTAGGTTTTATCACAGTCAGAACTTGTGGAGATCTAGAATTAAAAAAAAAAAAAAGCAAAGACACACCCCAAGTGAATTACTACCTCCAGTCCCTTTTAGTTACCACCTAGGTAATCCACACCAGTGGATTAATCCATTGATTAGGTTACACCTCTTATAATCTAATCATTACATCTCTGAAAACTCTTGTATCGTCTCACACATGAGTTTTGGGGGGCATCTCAAATCTAAAACATCATTTGCCTTGTGTCAGGGCGATTTGAATCTTTAGCCATTCAACATATGTCTATGTGTGACCAAAAAAACTTTGTTATTAATTTTGGAGTTATAAATTTGAGCAAATAGTATAATTCTTAAAAACAAAATCTGCAAATAAGGATGGATTGTACATCTATCCACCAGTTTTATATGCTTGTCATTTTCCCAGCACAGTGATGTTACAGATAAAGGACATAGGTAAAGTGGAATTGTTACCGTATAAGAACACACAAGAAACAAATTAAGCATCTGTGATGGTTAATTTTATGTGTTAATTAGTCTAAGTTATGGTGGTGCCAAAATTTGTTGTCAAATACCAGGCTAGATGTTGCTGTGAAAGGAATTTTTAGATGCGACTAACACTTAAAATCAGTAGACTTTGGGGAAAGCGAATCACCCTCCAAAACATGTCTGGGCCTCATCCAGTCAACTGAAGACATTAAGAGAAAATGATTGAATAGTGAAAGAGAAAGTGAACTCTTCTGTTGGATTGACTGTGGATCTGAGTGCAGTATCAACTCTTCTCTGGGTTTCCAGTCTGTAGGATTTCCCTGCAGAATTCAATTACCAGGCTCCACAATCATGTGAACAAATCCCTTGAAATGAATCTCCTTACACACACACACACACACACACACACACACACAGCGAAAGAAATCAAAGTGGAAAAAATCTGCAAGTAAAAAATGAAATCTTAGGAACTTGATACTTTATTTCAGGGATACTGACACATTGCCCACCACTGTGAAGTTACTTTTCCCTAAAGTAACCTTATTTGGACACTCTGCCTCCCTCATTTGGCTCTGAGGTGTTCTTACATTAGATAATAAAAACCTTTGTTCTCCAAATGATTCATAAATATGAATTTTCTTTCTCAGTTTTTTTCAGAGGCTTATTTTTATTAAGCCCAAGAAGGACCATGTGCAAGACATGGTGAAATGTGAGCTTAATTTAGGAACAACCAAGAAGCAAGAAGTAATTGGTACCAGTTCTACGCTATGACTTGCTCAGTATTTCCCCAGACCTAACAAAAGATACATACCAGTAACCTATATTTAAATAAACTCAGTAAGTAATTATAAATTGCAGTGTCCAAAAAATCAGTTGCTTTCATAGTTTAAACTTAAAAAATTGTAGAAAACAAGCAAATGATGTTGTCTAACAAGGTAAAAATCCACAAACTATTGAGTCCATGGAGTTGGGCAGAGAGCTAATGTGGACCAAACATTAGTTCAAAAAGTGGGGGGGGGAGGGAATCAAAATAATTTTAGAAATATATTTAAATGCAAATACATGACATCCATCAAAACTATTTTAATCTCCATCAAAAGTTTAATCTCAGAGCTTAACTTACATATTTTTCTTGTTTTTCCTCAAGTGTAAATCATAAAATAATAAAAGGAAAAATGTAAATCTCAATCAATCAACACACTGTTTGACTCTGCTCATCTACACTAATCCACATATAGTTTAATTTGTGGTTTCTTTTTCATTAACACATGAAATTCATCTTAAATCTGTGTAGGTTAGAAAATACCAATTCCCCATGAGAATATTCTTAAAAATCTATATTTTAATAAATCCGACTGTGGTGTCTCATTGTTCAAAAGAAGTTGTGGTCCCTTCCCAATTCTTGTTTTGAAGAGGGGGCATGGAAACACATTTTTCCTCCAATTAATTTGAATATTTTACAACAAAATGTTGGCTCCATTGCTTTCTCTGGTAGTGAGAACTGGCTGATGTTCAACAAATAACTAATTGTGTTCCATTAAAGATGCCGGAGACTGACTCCTATATCTATGATGTAACATTATTTAGAAATACAGTTATTGAAGAAGATCAAAGATGAGGTTATGAGAACACTTTATAAAAACATAACATGGGGAAATGTGCATACAGGTAACAAGATGTGAGGACCAGGGAAGAGCACTAGCTACAAGGCAAGGGCTGCCTGAGGCTACCAGAGAACCAGGGGAACACATGGAACAGATTTATGGCCCAGAGAAGGAACCAATCCTGCTGCCACCTCCATTTCAGACACCTACTTCCAGAACTATAAGACAATAAATTTCTGACTCTTAACCCACCCAGTCTACATTATTTTGTTACAGCAACCTCAGGAAAGTAATACAAAATGTTCTCAAAATATGTTAGTGTGTTTTCTATGAAATAAAATAGTTTAATACATACTATAAAAGTTTTAAGATTATACTTGCTGAGTTATTCTCCATAAGATTTTTATTTCAATCTTCCATAAACATCAGCAAATGCTTTTAACATAAGTTGCAGAAGATCTGTCAAGAATGCAAGGGAAATATTTTCCTATTTAAAAGAAAAACTGGAAGACTCAATTTAATTGTAATCTGGAAGTTTGGAATCTATTTAAATTTATATAATCTGTTTATATCATCCTGTTTCTGAACAAGTCTCCAGATAAAGATTTCTCTAAAATCAGCATTATGCTAACATATCTTTGTCTGTTCTTTCTACTGAACTCTTTTTTCAGCTCTTACATAACTCTATATATGAATTTCTATTTTCCTCAGCAGTTATTTCTGGGACCATGGTCAATTTTGCTTTTGCTTCTGTGCATAATGAGTCAAATTTTTACCTGCTATTTAGATTCACATGTTGCTTCCACTGGCATTCTGAAAATACTTTTGAAATTTCTGCTCTTGCTTTCAAAGTATTTTTTAGCATCTTAATTTTTAACAATTAAAATAATTTTCCAATTTGCAATATTGTTTTTCCTCTATCAATAAAAATAAAGCCTCATATTTTTCCCTGTCATTTTTAATGGATATATTTCTCTGGTGTATGGTACTTCCATTTTGTTAACTTTTTATTTTAAGTTTTACTGCCTTATTTACATTTATGTTTAATCCCCTATGCATGAAAATACCGACAGGTGCTTGGTAGGTTGCTATTTGATGTTTTGGTAGCAGCCAGGACAGTAATGAAAGGTAAGAAACATGCTGGGCTTCATAGATATTTGTATACTAATCCCTAGAACCTGTGAATATTCCTTATACTACAAATGTGACTTTGAATATAAGATTTATTTAAGGATTTCAAGATGGGGAAACTACCTTGGATATTTTGGTTTGGCCCTAAATACAATTTCAATGTCCTTATAAGAAGGGAACAGAGAGAAAATTTAAAAACCCACAAAAGAGGAGCCATGTTTATGACAACCCTGTGTCTGGCTTTGAAGATGAAAAAGGGAGCCCTGTGTCAAAGACTGTGGGTCTAGATGCTAGAAAAGGTAATCAAAAGTATATTTTGCGAGCCTACAAAGGTAGCCTGACCTTGCCATTTCTTTGACTTGGGCCCATTGAAACAGTGTTTGTTTTTTTTTTTTTAACCTCCAGCTTTTAGAAATTTAAGGAAATAAATTTGTAATGTCTTAAATGACCAGTTTGTGACGATTTGTTATACTATCACAAGAAACTTCTGTATCAAGACTCCTTGAAGATGACTACATTTATGGAAAATATGGAGTCTCTCTGAGCATTAAATCATTCACACACATCTGCTATGTGGATTGATTTGATTAGGAATGGGGTGTGAAAAGAGGAAAATGCTTGTTAAGTAAAAGATGAGGGGAGGTAGGAAGAACAGAGAGGGCAAGAAAAGATTGGGGGGCATGCTATTATTTGGAGCTTAAAATGACAACACCTCAGTGGTCTTCTCACCTCATCATCACCTGTAAAATTTTATTAGCATCCATTGCGGTTCTTCTTAAATCACAGATTCAAGTGACCCATGTGGATGCTTGGGTTTAGAAGTAAAACAAAATAGAGAAGAAGCATGTTCTATCACCTTGGTCATGGAGATTGGCATAATGTAAGTCTAGTAAAATCTTACTGTAAAAAGACTTTTCCATTATCACAAAAAATTGACCTTGGCTACTAAATTCATATTGCCATGAAAGGCTTCATTCATGACGACAGGGATGCATTGTCTCTAAGCAGATTTCCAGGCAACCAGCATCAATGATGGCATTAGCAAGAAAAAAAATCTGAGGTCTGTTCATGAAGTCTAGTGAGTCAGACATAGAGATTCCAACCATCAATGCATGAGCGTTTTCAAGAAAGACTGAAGTCTCATTCCTGGTCACTGGTTTTGTAATCGTACAAGGATTTCAGGTGAGTTCCACATAGTAGCAGACAGAAGATTATTAGAAGGAAAAAGAAAAGGGGGAAAAAGTACACTCTCAAGGGAAAAGGAGTAAGTGAGTCTTCTCAGAGAGGAGAGGGACAGCATGACATCCTTGTTATGCCATTTTATCATGGGTTCAGGGCATGTTCCACAGGGTCCTGTCCCAGTCTGTCACTTAACTTGACTGACAACAAGATTGCATCAAGCCCCACTGTGCAAGGTCTTACTCCATGGAGGGGGGATTTTGCTATTTTAAGAGCATGTAAAAGATTCTAAGGCACCTCTGTGTCACCTTGGTACATTTTGATCTCTCAATTCACATCCTGTGTGGGCAAGGGAAAGGATTTCTGTCAGAGGGGTGGGCTGGCTGCAAAATAAAAGATATGAAATTTATGTATCAGAAAATAAGACAAAAGGCATGACTATCTTAATAGCAGGGGTATGACTGGTTGAGCTTTCCAGAAAGGTCTGGCTCTGACAAAGCAGCAGACCACACTTGCTTTATTTATAGTGGTACAGATCAAAGGGGATCAGAAGATATAAGCTTTGAGTGTGGGAAGTCTTGTTTCCATACTTGTGCTTGAACCCTGAGTGGTGAGCTCGAACAGGTTACCACTTGACTCCAGTGTTCTCAAACAGTGGATATCTGATATCTGACTGTGAGTTCCTGAAACCAGGTTTTCCTGTCTAATGGCTTGAACTTTGCCCAGGTCTCACCATTTATGGATAGTTTCCTTCAATGATCTGTTCTAATTGAAATTTATCATTAGAGATTTTATAGTTGGTGAACTTTGTTTCTAATTATCCTGTCTCCCTGGGTTCTGGAATCTGGTCTGTATGAAGATCATATAAGTCCTCCCCCTTTGGGTAACTTGTGTTCTTCTTATTGGCAGGGAGGAGTATTTGGGCCTGCATTTCTCCTGCATAGAACCGACTGTTTGCTGAGGGATGTTACATGTCATATTGACTTAAGCAAAGCAGGGCCCAAGTGACCTTAGGTAAATTGCTATTTAAAGAAAGCATGTGTGTGTGTTTGGGTGGGGGGCAGGGGGCGGCCCAGTAGGCCCTGTCTGTAGAATTGTCCCCTTTTCCTCCTAGCCATATCCTCATGTCTGTCTGCTACCCATAACTGTCATCAAGATGGGATTATTTTCAATCTAAACTAGTGAACCCTCCTGTCAGGACTTAAGACTTGGAGTCACATGGAATCCTGGCTGTTGTCTAGAATCATTAGGATTTCTTCCTTAAAATTATTCTGATTTTTTTTTTCAATTCTAGACACTTGTCAGACGATTTTCAATCCTGGCAATACATTTTAAATCAGGTACTTAAAAAATAAGTACCTGTTTCCTAAGAGATTCTACAATGTCTGGTTAGATCGAGTTTCAAGAATGCATTGCTAAACAATTAGGAATTATTCACACACAAATTTTTGGCAAATTATCAGCCACCAAAAGAAACACCCTCTGTTCTTCTCCCATCATAACAAACATTTCCCAGATAAATTCTCCATCTTCCAGGCAGCAGCCTCAGGAAAACCAGCCCATGTTGACGAAGAACTCTGGTTATGAATGCGAAGAGCACACAGAGTGTATAATGAGGCTGTTAGAATGTGTATGTTGGATCTTAGAAAACAATTTCTAAACAGGCAAAATTGTGATGTTTGTAAAAGAATTACTGATCAAAGTTTTTTAATGCATGTTAGCAAGTGAATCAAGGCAAAGTTATAATCATTTGAAAGGAGATCTGAAGAGTCAATAAATATATAGACAATCCAAATAAATTTTCCAAAACATTCTATAAAACATAGGGCTATTAAGTATAATATTTGAAATCACCTTTTTTTGAGAAAGTAGAAACAATTCTCTCTGACATTTACATTTCTACAAACAAAAAATTCTTTAAGTTTCCTCCAACTAACAGTTACAGGCTAAAACAGAAAGTGGCAAATCCTATAGAATTCAGTGTCTTAAAAGCATGTTAGGAAAAAAAAGAAACCACTATTCCATTCCAAAGTCTCCTATTCTGTCCATTTTAAACACTTTCACATTTTCTCCTGACATGTTTTCATTATGTATCAGTGCTGTGGACATAGTCAAGCCACTGCAACTTTTCAAGTCAATCTCTTAATCCATAAGAAGAAAACAATTTTCAGATCATAGGATTATAAGCTAGAATAATTAATAGACATAAAAGTCACTTTATGATACAGGGAGTTCTATAGGTGAATTTAGTTTCATAAGCAATGTACCTTTCTAACAGCCTCCATATCCAGAAACTTTAACTTGAGTTGCTTTTCCATGTAAATATTCTAGTAGTTCACTTTCCAAAAATTCTTTAATGCTTAAGGACTTATTAGTGTAGCCCACAAAAATGATCATATCACCCTAACATAAAATTTTCAGATAACTTTTAAAATATGGAATGACTTTTAATTTTTAACAAACATATTTATAATTTATATCTTACATGTTTCAACTGCTTACTGATTACCTCACAGGTAATTATCAAAGTGCTCTCTACAGATTTTAATTTCTAGAAATTTAAAACTTTGGGTTTTTCTTTCACTCACTTTTTCAATAAATATATTAAAGATTAATTATATAACAGCTATTGTTCTAGGCACTAAATAAAACATTGGATCTCCCAATTATAAAGCTGAAAAAGGAAGCATGCAGATCAAGTAATTGACTTAGTGTGCTATTTCTAAATAAATTTCAGTTTAAGAATCATATTTTATATAATGAATTACTAGAAAGCTTTTTAGGTAAGATGGAAATGCACCTTTGAAAAATTAACATTTGAACTAAGATGAGAGTTAATATAAATATAATCATTTAAAGAGTAACATTAGGAACTTCTTTTTTGGAGTGGAAACAGGAAATACAAAAATGTTGTTAAATAGGAAAAAGCTTGATGTTGTTGAGGATATGAAAATAAAACCAACAACAAAAGAACAAGTGACCCAGATTTGTTTGTTAAGAGAAATGAGTGACAGCATTATGTTACAGACGTAAATATGAATAAAAACATTAAAGATCATAATAAGGAATTCATATTTCATCCTAGTGCAATGAGGAGTCATTGAAAAATTGTAGCTATGTATGGCTTAACTTTTTTAAAAATTTTTCATTTAAACAAACTTGCTTCATTTAAAGAAAAAAATCGAAAACTTATTTGAGTCTACTATAAAGAAAATGGATTGACTGTATAGTGTGATTCAAGACTGGCATCAGAGAGTGATTCAGAGACTGTAAGAATAAGCTAAGTGTTTGGTAATAATGTCTTAGAACAGATTGTTATCATAAGAGAAGGAAGTAGTTTAATTTGGGATGTACTTGATAGGTAGAAATACATACAATTTATTTATGGGCTAGATGGGGCACACACAGGGAAAGGAATTGTTAGCTTTCTTAAGCAACAAAGAAATAATATGATATAATTTACTAATGGGGATGGGTGAACGTGATAGAAATTTTGCAGTTATATGTGTCTATGTTTAAAATAAGAGATCAATTTGTGAAATAGATTCAGAATTTGGAAAGCATTCAAATGAGACAAAAATAAAAAAATAAGTATTTTGGACACTTAGTTTCAAACTTAAAATACATATATTTGGGTGTGATGAACTCTGGTGGCTCTCAGTGGAGACAGAGAAGAGTATCTAGAATAACTGCTACATGCTCAAGTGTTTCAAGATTGTTAATGATCTAATCTGTCTGAATCCTGAGTACTTAAGAAGACAAGATTTCATGAATATGTAGGAGACAATGGGGTTCACCAAAGGAAGGCATACTTTTAAAATTTTTATTATGGGAAATTTTATTCACAAACTAAACTATAAAAAAAAAATAGAACTATGATAAACTCCCATGTTCCTTGAATCCAATTTCAAATTTTTAATAAATAGCTAATCTTATGTCATTGACATCTTTTATCCTCATCCCCCTCATGCTGTCTAGTGGTATTTTTTAGTGAATATTAAACATCACATTGTTTTATAGAAAAATATTTAAAGCAAAAAAGTCTGGCAAAATAATTAAAAGTGATATTCAAATAACAAGCCCTATGCAGGCATCAGTGCCGGGTCACATTTTGAAATATTAAAAGGTTTGTGGTGGAAGCTTAAAAATAATATAGCAATTCTAAAGCAGATACTATGAATGAAAATAATATATATATATATATATATATATATACACACTACCAGGGAGAGATTATTCAGTACTTTTTTAAAGGACCACTTCCATTGTTTATATTAAAATACAACTATTTCATTAAGAAAACTAACAAAAATAACAGCTAGCAAACAAGTAAAAGCAAAACCAATATTTAGAAATGATGATATTTGTATTTGTGAATAGACTACTGAATATGGTATAAATAAAGCTAGGAAGAGAGTTGATTTTGTTTTCTAAAATTTTTCTCTGAGTTTATTTATGTCAGTACAATTTTGTAAATTTCAATTAACCTCTGTCATAATTACTTTCTCACACATCTTATAAATTACACTGACATTTCCTTATCTTTCCTAAAGATAATCACCCTCTAGAAAAATAATGGTTAGGAGCTTTATTTAGAAATAATTTTCCCCAAAGTAATAGATAGAGATAAAAATAAATTTATAAATACATGCAATTACAAATGGAATGTAATGAGAAGACAGAGGAGATATCATATTTTAAGGAATGGCATATTCAGAATGCTTTATTGAGGGGATAGGGATATAAGTTGTGTGTACATACTGATTCTTTGCATTATCCTAATTTTAGCTTGTTCATTGTCTTTAGAGGGACCACCTAAATTGGACAAACACTGACTTCATTACTGTCTCACATTCATTTCCGAACGCCCTGAGGTTTTACTGTTCCTATTTCATCAGGAGTTCTGTGGACAGGTGGGATCAATCTTTAATCCAAATCATTGCTTGAACCTATATGCCTCATCTGAGAGTATGCTCCAAAAGATACGAAAATTAAATTTCTAAATCTAGTCTGACTCAAGGAATGTGGTGTTAAAGAATCTGGGGATGGGAGGATTCATTGTGAATAACATAGAAAAGACTGAGATATTATTTTGCTTATATATGATAATTTATAAGAAAATGTAAATACATTTTGAGTATAAAGAAATACCTAAAGGAGGTTAATTGACTACAATTTGCAAAGCATTTTTCTTTTTCTTCTTCATTCTGGGAGTAATTGTCAAGTACTTTAACACAATTGATGATAAATTAATTGAAAGAGTAGGCAGTCATTTATAATAAGCAATAACCAAATGGTTGCAATATAGGACCTGACAGAGCCAATGTTTAGTGGTATAACACAACATGCTTGCTTATCCTTTGTATCCAAGAAACAAACGAAAAACAGGAGGTGGGAGAGAGACAAAGAGAGAGAAAAAGAGAGGAAAAAAGTAATAGAAAAATATGCATACAAACCCAGGAAGGTTATGGAAGCATATATCTGAAAATAAAACCAGTTTTGAAATTTCCTGGAGAGAATTATGTATTATGTGAAATATTCTGTTTCTATTAGGCAGTAATCATGACAAATACTCATCTAAATAGGTAAAATATATTTCATGATATGTCTGTGAGATCTGATATATATACATATATACATATATATATGTAATTGGTATAAATATAAGTATAAAATGCTAAAATTTGATATAAATATAAAACTTTGTTGGTCAAATATATTGATGATCTTCTGGAATTGTTATTAATTATTGCTTCATCTAAGTTGATGAAATTGTTAAAATCACCCAAAATATTAATGCATTCTAAATTTTTACTGAAAATTCATAAAATGATCTTTAATTCATACAGTAATCTATAAATATTCCTATTTATATGTTTTAAAATACATATAAAACTATAAATTACAACCAGAATATATAGTACATAACAATTATTAAATAAATCAAAATGTGCATGAATCATCACTATTTTAAAATAAAATACAAGAAGTTTTGATACAGTTATATTTATGATTATACATATGTAAAAATATAATCATATATATTGCATATATGATTACATGTTACAATGCATTCCCATTCACTTATATGCAATAATATTTTATAAAATTATGTAAGTATACCAAATGGGATGATATATTTACTAATTGTCATATACATATAAAATGTAATTAAGCATTATTCTATAGGTTACAATCAGTTTAAATCTGCCATTCACACTTTATATGAACTGAGTTCCTACAATAAATCATATCAGCAAGACTTTATTTTACAGTGCATTTTTATTTATTTATTTTTGTTTGTTCTAATTAGTTATAACTCAAATCAGAATGTATTTAAACTCATTGTAAACAAATGGAGCACAATTTCTAATTTCTCTGACTGTACACAGTGCAGTCACATCCTTCATACAATCATACATGTAAATAGGGTAATCATGTTCTCATTTCACCATCCTTCCCACCCCCATACTGGCTTCCCTACTCTAACTCCCCTCTGCCTAGTCCATGTTTCTCCATTGTTCCCAACACGTCCCCCTTTTATGGTTCAGCATGTGCATATCAGAGAAAACATTGCCCTTGGGTTTTTGGGAATAGGCTTTTTGTGCTCAGCATTATATAATCCAACTCCATACATTTACCTGCAAATGCCATAATTTAGTTCTTCTTTAAGGCTGAGTAACATTCGGTTGTGTATATATACCAGTTTCTATATCCATTGATCTATTGAAGGGCATCTAGATTGGGCACCTCAATTGTGAATTGAGCAGTTATAAACATTGATGTGGCTGTATCCCTATACTTTGCTGATTTTAAGACCTTTGGGTATAAACCGAGGGGTGGGATAGCTGGGTCAAATGGTGGTTCCATTCCAAGTTTTCTAAGGAATCTCCATACTGCTTTCCTGAGTGGTTGCACCAATTTGCATTCCTACCGGCAATGCAGGAGTGTGCCTTTCCCCCCACATCATGGCCAACATTTATCACTATTTAAATTCTTGATGATTACCATTCTGATTGGAGTGAGATGAAATATTAGAGTCGTTTTGATGTGCATTTCTCTAATAGCTATAGATGTTGAACATTTTTTCACATATTTGCTGATCAATTGTATATCTTCTTCTGTGAAATGTCTGTTCAGTTCCTTTGCCCATTTATGGATTGGGTTATTTGTTTTTATGGTGTCAAGTTTTTTGAGTTCTTTATATATCCTGGAGATTGGTGTTCTATCTGGTGTGCATGTGGTAAACATTTTCTCTCACTCTGTAGGCTCTCTTTTCACATTATTGATTGTTTCCTTTGCTGAGAAAAAGCTTTTTAGTTTGAATCCATCTTATTGATTCTTGAGTTTACTTCTTGCACTTTAGGAGTCTTGTTAAGGAAGTCATGTCCTTAGCCAACATTATGAAGATGTAAACCTCCTTTTTCTTCTATTAGCTGAAGGGTCACTGGTCTAATTCCTAGGTACTTGATCCAACTTTGAGTTGATTTTTGTGCAGGGTGAGAGATAGGGGTTTAATTTTATGTTGCTATATATGGATTTTCAGTTTTTCCAGCACCATTTGTTGAAGAAGCTATCTTTTCTCCAATGTATGTTTTTGGCACCTTTGTCTAATATAACTGTATTTATGTTAGTTTGTCTCTGTGCCTTCTATTCTGAACTATTGGTCTACATGTCTATTTTGGTGTCAATACCATGCTGTTTTGTTACTATAGCTCTGTGGTATAGATCTGGTGTTGTGATGCCTCCTGCTTCACTCTTCTTGCTAAGGATTGCTTTAGTTATTTTAGGTCTCTTATTTTTTCAAATGAATTTCTTGATTAATTTTTCTGTTTCTATAAAGAATGATATTGGGATTTTAATAGGAATTGCATTAAATCTGTATAACAGTTTTGGTAGTATAGCCATTTTGACAATATTGATTCTGCATATCTAAGAACATGGGAGATCTTTCCATCTTCTTAGGTTTTCATCAATTTCTTTAGTTAGTGTTCTGTAGTTTTCATTGCAGAGGTCCTTCACCTCTTATGTTAGATTGATTCCGTATTTTTTTTTTTGTTTTTGAGGCTATTGCATTGGGGTAGTTTACATAATTTCTCCTTCAGAGATTTCATCAGAATCCTTTGGAGGATTCATTCTTATGTATAGGAATGAATTTGATTTATGGCTGTTGATTTTATATCTTGCTAGTTTTCTGAATTCATTTATTAGCTCCAGAAGTTTTCTGGTAGAATTTTTTAGGTCCTCTAAATACAGAATCTTGTCATTAGCAGATAGTGATAGTTTGATTTCTTCTTTTCCTATTTTTATCCCTTTGATTTCTTTCATCTAATTGCTCTGGCTAGAGTTTCAAGGACTATGTTGAATAGAAGTGGTGAAAAAGGCATTCCTGTCTTATTTCAATTTTTAGAGGGAATGCTTTCAGTTTTTCTCCATTTAGAATGATGTTGGCCTTGAGTTTAGCACATATACTTTTACAATGTTGAGGTACGTTACAACTATCCCTAGTTTTTCAAGTGTTTTGAAGATGAAGGTGTGCTGCATTTTATTAAATGCTTTTTTTTTGTATGTATTGAGGTGATTATATGATTCTTATCTTTAAATCTGTTGATGTAATGAATTGTATTTATTGATTTCTGTATGTTGAATCAACCTTTCATCACTAAGATGAACTACATTTGATCATGGGGCACTATCTTTTTCACATGTTTTGTATGTGGTTTGCCAGAATTTTATAGACAATTTTTGTGCCTGTGTACATCAGGGATATTTTTTCTGAAGTTTCCTTGATGTGTCTTTGTGTGGTTTTGGTATCAGAGTGATACTAACCTCATACAATGAGTTTGGAAGTTTTCCCTCCTTTTCTATTCTGTGTAATAATTTGAGGAGTATTGGTATTAGTTTCATTTTAAAGGTCTTGTAGGACTCAAGCAAGAATCTGTCTGGTCCTGGGCTTTTTTTGGTTGGTAGGCTTTGATGGTGTCTTCTATATCATTACTTGAATTTGATCTGTTTAAAATGGGTTTGTCAGAGATTCAAGATGGCGGGCTAGAAGAAGGCTGCATTCCTACTTGCTTTGTGGATTCCTACTTGCTCCGGATTCAAACAGCAGGAATATGGCTCTCAACGAGATTTTATATTCAAATCACATATAAGAGGTCCCCAGTCACTGCTCTGGAGGAACCAACTCTGTTGGGCTGGGCTCGGCCTGGCGGCGGGAAGCTACTGCCTGGACTTGGGTGCCAGCCAGCAAGTGAGTGCGGGTCCCCAAGTGAGTGCGGGTCCCCAGCAGCTGCTTCGGAGTCACTGACCAGGCTCTGGCACCAACCAGCAAGTGAGTGCGGGTCCCCAGAAGTCGCTTCGGAATCACTGACCAGGCTCAGGCACCAGCCAGCAAGTGAACACGGGACTCCAGCAGCCGCTCGGAAATCACCATCGCTGGGCCAGGTTCAGGCCTGAACCCCAGGCAGCCCCAGCTGTGAACAAATACCCATCAAGCCATCGGGCTGCCATATCCAGCTCCAAGCCCAGGCCTGCACCCTGTACCTGGTCTAGTTTCAGGCCAGCACCCACACTGTCACCAACCATCTAACAACAGCAGGTTACCTTTGCCCACAAACATTGATTATTCCTGACTTGGAGGCAGTGGGACAGCACCCTTCTTGGGATACAGCATTACCAAGTGCCTGACAGGCATCAGACTACTGAACAATAGGAGGTTTGAATAGTACAATATAATTTTACTGCAGAATTGTCTTCCTCTTTTTTTTGTCTGAATAGTAATATTATGATTATTCCTAATATACTTACTACATTCCCACTTCTTTCCTATTAATACCCCTATCATTCTATCATGCTCTAATATAGCAGTGTTCTTGGAGACCCATTCACTTTTCTCATGCTAAAAATTTATTTCCTCTAATTCTGCTCTCACTATTCCTATGACATAGTAACTCTATAGACTCACTTCCTATGTCATTAACGTTATATTCTAAATTACTCAGCATTTTCTTTTTCCACTATTTGAAATTGTGGTCCTTATTGCAAACCTATCGATTATGTATTAGATAATTTGCACTCATTTCTGTATACTATAATGCAGTTTATACCTAAATAGGTTCTATATGGTTTAAGGACACACATTGTTTATATGGGTTACTGCAAATAATAATCTCTTCAAAGTGAGGTATTGGAAATCTGCAGAGACATTATAAGTCTCTAGAGGGAAACTACAATTCCTCTGATTTGCACTACTAGAGGGGAAGATACACAAGCAACATGAGAAAGCATGGGAAGAAAGTGTCCCAAACAAACCTAGATGATATATCAAGAGAACCCAAAGACAGCATGGTAGAAGGAATAACAGAAAGGAAGTTCAGAATGTTCATAATTAAAATGATCCAAGAAGAGAATGATGTGATGAGAGAGCAAATTCAGGTGATGAATAATCAGCTAATACAGCAATTGCAGGAAACAAAAAATCATTTCAATAAAGAAACAGAAGTTCTAAAAAAAAAAAAAAAGAAAAAAGAAATCCTTGAAGGAAACAAGGAAATAATAAACCAGGTTAAAAACTCAATAGAAAGCATAATTTAATTAACAGAATAGATCACCTGGAAGACAGAACCTCAGACAATGAAGACAAAATATTTAATCTTGAAAACCAAGTCGAACAAACAGAGAACCTGGTTAGGAATCATGAACGGAACCTCCAAGATATATGAGACATCATGACAAGACCAAATTTAAGAGTTATTGGGATTGAGGAAGGCACAGAGATACAAACCAAGGGTATGAATAATCTGTTCAATGAAATATTATCAGAAAATTTCCCAAATATGATGAATGAGCTGGGAAATCAATTATAAGAAGCTTACAGGACACCAAGTGCACAGAATTACAACAGATCCACACCAAGGAACATTATAATGAAAATACCTAACATACAAAACAAAGATAGAATTTTAAAGGCTGCGAGAGAAAAGCATCAGATTACCTACAGGGAGAAATGAATACGGATATCAGCAGATTTCTCAGCCCAGACCCTAAAAGCAAGAAGGGCCTGGAACAACATATTTCAAGTTCTGAAAGAAAATGGATGCCAACCAAGAATCTTATACCTGGCAAAACTTACCTTCAAATTTGATGATGAAATAAAGTCCTTCCATGATAAACAAAAGATTAAAGAATTCACAAATAGAAAGCCTGCCCTACAGAACATTCTCAGCAAAATATTCCAAGAGGAAGGATTGAAAAATAACAATGTTAGTCAACATGGGGAGGAATTACCATAAAGAAATAGCCAATCAAAGGAGAAACAAAGTTAAGTTAAAAACCCAAAAGAAGCTAAAATTACAGGAAATACAAGTCATATCTCAATAATAACCCTGAATGTAAATGGCTTGAACTCATCAATCAAAAGATATAGACTGGCAGATTGTATTAAAAAGAAAGACCCAATAATATGCTGCCTTCAAGAGACTCATCTCATACAAAAACATGCCCACAGACTAAAGGTGAAAGGTTGGGAAAAAGCATACCATGCACATGGACTGAGTAAAAAAGCAGGGGCTTCCATCCTCATTTCAGATAAAGCAGACTTCAAGCCAAAGTTAGTCAGAAGGGATAAAGAAGGACATTTCATACTGCTTAAAGGAAGCATAAATCAACGAGACATAAAAATCATAAATATTTATGCACCAAAGAATGGCACATCCATGTACATCAATCAGATCCTTCTCAATTTCAGGAACCAAATAGACCAAAACACAATAATACTGGGGGACTTTAACACACCACTCTCACCATTGGACAAATTTTCCAAGCAAAAATTGAACAAAGAAACCATAGGACTCAATGACACAATCGCTAATTTAGACTTAATAGACATCTATAGAATATTCCATCCATCAAAAAGCGAATACACTTTCTTCTCAGCAGCTCATGGCTCCTTCTCTAAAATAGACCACATGTTATGCCACAAAGCTACTCTTAGCAAATACAAAAACATAGAGATACTACTTTGTATACTATCAGATCATAATGGAATGAAATTAGATATCAACGATAAAGTTAGAAACAGAAACTACTCCAAGATCTGGAGATTAAATAATATACTATTGAATGATGCATGGATAACAGAAGACATTGGGGGGAAATTAAAAGATTCTTAGAGGTCAATGAGAACAAAGATACAACATATCAAAATCTCTGGGATACTATGAAAGCAGTACTAAGAGGAAAATTCATTGCATGGAGTGCATTCAACAAAAGAATGAAAAGTCAACAAATCAATGACCTCACATTACAGGTAAAAGCCCTAGAAAAAGAGGAACAGACCATCACCAAAAGTAGTAGAAGACAGGAAATAATTAAAATCAGAGGTGAAATCAATGAAATTGAAACAAAAGAAACAATTCAAAAAATTGACAAAACAAAAAGTTGGTTCTTTGAAAAAATAAACAAAATTGATAAACCCTTAGCCACCCTAACGAAGAGAAGGAGAGAGAAACTCCAAATTACTAAAATTCGTGATGGAAATAGAAATATTACAACAGACACAATTGAAATACAAAACATAATAAGAAAGTATTTTGAAAATTTATACTCCAACAAAATAGAAAACCTGGAAGACATCTACTGGTTACTAGAGGCATATGAGCCACCCAAACTGAATCTGGAGAACATACACAACTTAAATAGATCAATTACAAGCAATGAAACAGAAGTCATCAAAAGCCTACCAACAAAGAAAAGTCCAGGACCAGATAGATTCACAGCCGAGTTCGACAAGACCTTCAAAGCAGAGCTCATTCCAATACTCCTCAAATTATTTCATGAAATAGAGAAGGAGGAACCCTTCCAAACTCATTCTATGAAGCTAATATCACCCTGATACCAAAACCAGAGAAGGACACATCAAGGAAAGAAAATTTCAGACCAATATCCCTAATGAACATAGATGCAAAAATTCTTAACAAAAATTTAGCAAATCACATACAAAAGCATATTGAAAAGATAGTGCACCATGATCAAGTGGGTTTCATCCCAGGGATGCAACGTTGGTTCAACATCCAGAAATCAATAAATGTAATTCACCACATCAATAGACTTAAAGTCAAGAACCACATGATTATTTCAATAAATGCAGAGAAAGCATTTGATAAAATACAGCACCCCTTCATGCTCAAAACACTAGAAAAAATAGGGAAAGTAGGAATGTTCCTTAACATTGTAAAGGCTATCTATGCTAAGCCCACAGCTAGCATCATTCTAAATGGAGAAAAATTGAAAGCATTCCCCCTGAGAACTGGAACAAGGCAGGGATGCCCTCTTTCGCCACTACTATTCAACATTGTCCTTGAATCTCTAGCCAGAGCAATTAGACAGACCAAAGAATTTAGAGGAATATGAATAGGAAAAGAAGAGCTCAAACTATCCCTATTTGCTGATGACATGATTCTCTATTTAGAAGACCCTAAGAATTCCACCAGAAAACTTCTGGAACTCATAAATGAATTCAGTAAAGTAGCAGGATATAAAATTAATGCTCATAAATCTAATGCATTTTTATTCATAAGTGGTTCATCATCTGAGAGAGAAATTAGGAAAACTACCCCATTCACAATAACCTCCAAAAATTAAAATACTTTGGAGTCAATCTAACAAAAGAAGTGAAAGACCTATACAATGAGAACTACAAAACACTAAAGAAAGAAATTATAGAAAGTCTGAGAAGATGGAAAGATCTCCCATGTTCTTGGATAGGCGGAATTAATATTGTCAATATGGCCATACTTCCAAAAACGCTACACAAATTCAATGCAATTCCAATTAAAATTCCAATGACAGACCTCATAGAAATAGAGCAAGCAATCATGAAATTCATTTGGAGGAATAAGAGACCCAGAATAGCTAAAGCAATCCTTAGCAAGAAGAGTGATGTAAGGGGTATCACAATACCAGACCTTCAACTATATTACAGAGTAATAGTAACAAAAACAGCATGGCATTGTCACCAAAATAGACAGTTCGATCAATGGTACAGAATAGAGGACACAGAGACAAACCCACATAAATACAGGCATCTCATACTTGACAAAGGAGCCAAAAACATATAATGGAGAAAAGATATCCTCTGCAGCAAATGGTTCTGGGATAACTGGAAATCCATATGCAGCAAAATGAAACTAAACCCATATCTTTCACCCTGTACAAAACTCAACTCAAAATGGAACAAGGACCTAGGAATTAGACCAGAGACTCTGCACCTAATAGAAGAGAAAATAGGTCCAAATCTTTATCAAGTTGGTCTAGGACCAGATTTCCTTAACATGACTCCCAAAGGGCAAGAAATAAAAGCTGGAATCAATGATTGGGATAGAGTCAAACTAAAAAGCTTTTTCTCAGCAAAGGAAACAATCAGTCTTGTGAAGAGAGAGCCTTCTGAGTGGGAGAAAATCCTTGCTACACACACTTCAGATAGAGCACTAATCTCCAGAATCTACAAAGTACTCAAAAATCTTCACACCAAAAACACTAATAACCCAGTCAATAAATGGGCCAAAGAAATGAACAGGCACTTTTACAGAGGAAGATGTACAAGCAATCAACAGATTTATGAAAAAATGTTCAACATCCCTTGTTGTAAGAGAAATGCAAATCAAAACCACCTTAAGATTTCATCTTACCCCAATTAGAATGTCTCTTATTAAGAATACAGGCAACAACAGGTTTTGGCGAGGTTATGGGGAAAAGGGTACACTCATACATTGCTGATGGGAGTGCAAGTTGGTGCAGCCCCTCTGGAGAGCAGTGTGGAGATTCCTTAGAAAATTTGGAATGGATCCACCATTTGATCCAGCTATCCATTCCTTGGCCTATACCCAAAGGACTTAAAATCAGATTACTACAGTGATGCAGTCACATCAATGTTCATAGCTGCTCGATTCAGAACAGCTAGATTGTGGAACTAACCTAGATGCCCTTCAATAGATGAATGGATAAAGAAACTGTCATATATGTACACAATGGAATATTACTCAGTCATAAAGTAGAGTAAATTATGGCATTTGTAGGTAAATGGATGATGTTGGAGACTGTTATGCTAAGTGAGATTAGCCAATCCCCAAAATCCAAAGGCTGAATGGTCTCTCTGATAAATGAATGATGATGCATAATGCAGGGGGGAAGGGTGGCAAGAATGGAGGAAGTATAGATAGCATAGAGGGAAGGGAGAAGGGTGTCAGGGTGTGGGGGGCAAGAGTAATAACAGAATGTGTGACAGACACCATTGCCCTGTGTACATGTATTAATGCACAGATGGTGTGACTCTACTTTGTGTACAACCAGAGAAACAATAGCTGTACTCCAGTTTTGTTCAACGAATCAATAAGTAAATAAGAAAATAAATAAATAAAATGGATTTGTTCTCCTGATTTAGTTTGGGTAGATTATATTTCTCTAGAAATTTGTTGATGTCTTCAAGATTTTCTGTTTTATTATAGTATAAATTTTCAAAATATTTTCTAATTGTCCTCTGAATTTCAGTAGTGTTCATCATGATAGCTCCCTTTTAGTCACAAATTTTTGTAATCTGAGTTTTCTCTCTCTTTTTATTAGCATTGTAAGGGTTTATCAATTTTATTTATTTTTTCAATGAACCAACTTTTAATTTTATCAATTTTTGAATTGTTTCTTTTAATCAATTTCATTGATTTTAGCTCTGATTTTAATTGGTTCCTGTTTTCTATTACTTTCATGTTGTTTTTATCTTCTTTTTCTAGAGCTTTGAGATGTAATGTTAGGTCATTTATTTGTTGACTTTTTATTCTTTTAATGAATGAGCTCAATGCAATAAATTTTCCTCTTAGCACTAGCATCCCAGAGATTTTGATATGTTGTATTGGTGTTCTAATTTACCTCTCAGAATTTTTTAAAATTGTCTCTCTTATTTCTTCTGCTATCCATTATCATTCAATAGCATATATATTACTTAGACTCCAGGTTTTGGATTAACTTCCATTTTTTATTTTATCATTGATTTCTAATTTCATTTCATTATGATATGACTGAACTCAGGGTAGTATCTCTATTTTTTTTGTATTTGTTGAGTGTTGCTTTTTGTCATGAAATATGGTCTATTTTAGAGAAGGATTCCTGTGCTGCTGAGAAGAATGTGTATTCTCTTTTTGATGTATTAAATATTCTGCACATGTCTCTTAAGTCTATATTATTCATTGTATTATTTAGTTTGATAGTTTCTTCATTTGGTTTTTGTTTGGAACACCTATCCAGTGGTGAGAGCAGTGTGTTAAAGTCACCCAGTATTGTTATGTTGTGGTCTATTTGATACCTGATATTGAGAAGGGTTTGTTTGATGTATATATATGCTCCATTGTTTGTGGCATAATTATTTACAATTTCTATATCTTGTAGACGTATGATTCCCTTAAGCAGTATGAACTGTCCTTCCTTTCCCTTCTAACTTTGGCTTGAATCCCACCTTATCTTCTATGAGGATGGAAACCCATGCATGTTCACACAGTCCATGTGAGTGATAAAGCTTTTCCCATTGTTTCACCTTCAGTCTGTTATCTTTTCCTGTGAGATAAATCTCATAGGCAGCATATTGTTGGGTCTTTCTTTTTAATTCATTCTGCCAGTCTATGTCTTTTGATTGAAGAATTTAGGTCATTAACATTTAGGTTAATTATTGAGATATGATTTGTATTCCCAGTCATTTTGGCTTATTTTTGTTCATTGACATGATTTCTCTGATTGGCTTTTTTTTAGTGTTGTTCCTCCCTTTGCTGATTTGCATTGTTTATTTTCATTTCATCCTGGTGGAATATTTTGCTGAGAATTTTCTGTATTGTAGGTTTTCTAGTTATAAATTTATTTAACTTTTATTTATCATGGAAGTTTTTTATTTTGTCATCATATCTGAAGCCCAATTTTGCTGGATATAAGATTCTTGGTTGGCATCCATTTTCTCCCAGAGCTTAGTATATGTTGTTCCAGGGCTTCGTAGCTTGAGAATATTGGTTGAGAAGTCTGATGAGATCCAAGTTGGTTTCCTCCTATACATAATTTGATACTTTTCTCTTGCATCCTTAAAATTTTATCCTTATTCTGTATGCTGGGCATTTTCATTATAATGTGACTTGGTGTAGGTGTAGTGTAATTTTGTACATTTGGATTCTGTAAGCCTCTTGCATTTGATTTTCCATTTCTTTCTTTAGTTTTGGGAAATTTTCTGATATTATTTCATGGAAGAGATTGTGCATACCTTTGGTTTGTATCTCTATGCCTTCCTCTGTTCTGGTAAACCTTAAATTTGGTCTTTTCCTGTTTTCCAATGATTCTTGAAAGTTCTCTTCATGGTTTCTTACCATCTTTACTGTGTCAACCACTTTATTTTCAAGATTATGTATTTTTTCTTTGTTGCCTGAGGTTCTGTCTTCCATGTGATCTAGTCTGTTGATGCTTTCTATTGAATTTTAATTTGGTACTGTTTCCTTCATTTGAAGGATTTATGTTTTTTTATGATTTTCCCATTTTTATCTTTTTATTAAAGTGTTCTTTTGCTATATGTATTTGTTCTCTTACATCATCCTTTACTTCACTGATCAGTTTAGCTATGTACATTCTGAACTCTTTCTCTGACATTTCTTGTATTGTGTTGTTAATGTATTGTATTATTGGAGCATCTTGGTTTGTTTGGGGTGCTTGCTTCCCTTGTTTTTTCATGTTGTTTATGTGTCTTCCCCTCTAGCAGTGCAAATCTGAGGCATTACATTTTCTGCCCTATAGATTTAGGTTCTTAAATGGCAGGTTTCCTATATTTCACATTTAAGGGGTAGATCAATATTCACAACACTGCAAACAATATGGAACCTTAAGCCCAATGACACCTATTAAGACATTTGTAGTTTTGTCACAATAAACAGAAATGATGTGTTCAATTATTGTCTACAATAGGCTTGCAAAAGTGTCTACAATATCTAATGGTATACAGAGGAAGAACAGGGGTCCTGTAGGATGTGATGTTTATGGCAGGGGAGAAGATAGAAGTATTAGATTACAGGAAGAATGAAAGAGGAATCAATAGAAGTCAGTTGTTAGCAGAAGAATAGAGAGAAAGAAAATTCAGGGAAACAGTAAGTGAAAGGAAAATCTAAAGAAAGTAAAAAAAAAAAAAAAGCAAAATTTTAAAAGACAAACAAAAATAAGTAAAAATAAAAGAATATACAACACTACTATAATATACTATTCAGACATCCCAGTCCTCAAGATCCTCATGCATGAAAAGCATTTGCTTTCAAAAATGGTGGAGATGTGAGTGCGAGAAAAGAAAAGAAAAAAAAAAAACTTTAAGGAAAAATGAACAATTGTTTATGTTGGAGTTTAAGAGTTTCTCTGCTTCCCTTTTCACCCAATAGGTGGGGTTGTCTGAAGTTTGTTCATATCTTCACCCTCAGGAAGGTGAGGGTTACTAGGGTGAGATGGTTAGTCTTAGAAGCAGAAGAACTGGAGGTGGGGAATAGCAATTTTCAGTCCTCCTGAAAGGCTGCTCCCCAGGAATCTCCTTCAGACTCCACACATGTGATGTGGGAGCCTGATCTTAGCTCCTTGTGTGGCTTGCAGACCCCACAATTCCTGGTCTCTAATTTAGTCTCTAAACCATATCTTGTCAACCCCCACTCTTTCAACTTCCCAGTCAGGCACCTCTCTCTCTGGAAGTACTGAGGGTTGAATGTTGGGACCTGTGCACATGTGGTAGAGAGCATTTCTGTATTGGGTGTGTCAGTACTAGGCATTGAGAGCTGCAGGCCAGACATGTAGCTGCAAGCACTGGGCCAGATTGGTAGCTAGGGAGGGATTGGGAGACTGGGGTTGTGGAGGTGGATGGTCTTTTTGATTGCCAAACCAGCAGGACCAGAGGATTGGTGGATTCCAGATTGGGGAGGGAGTCGGGTACCAGGCTGGGGTTGGGTCCCAAAAATTACCAGCCTGAGTTGGCCCTGGGAACCAGGTGGGTGCTAGAATGGCTGGCTGGGCAAACCAAGAGCAAGGTGCCCTCACATCCTCTTCCAATATACCGACCCCCTGCAAGGCTCTTTGCTGCCTCTGCAGCAGATGGTGGCTATTAGTGTACCTACCAGGGAGATCTCAGGTATTATTACCAAGCCTCCAGGCAACTTGATGATGGTCTTCCAGTCCCTGGCCTAGATGAAGGTTACTGAAACTCAAGCTGGTGATGACTATAGCAGAAGTAATCCAAAATGGCAGCAGAGGTGTCCCAAGGTGGAGGTGACTGCTTTCAGAAATGGACAGTGAGGGCAGGCTGTGCAGTGACAGTGGGTGGCCATGTTCAGAGATGCAGCCATGTGGCAGGTGACTGTCTCCAGGGCCTGTCCAGTGTTCCAAGGTGGAGGTGGCCACATTGGGAGATGAGGCAGCAGCAACAGGCAGCTCAGTGATGGTAGGTGTCTGCGTTGGTAGATGGGGAACCTGCTTTGTGGTAGCTCTGCACTGCCTATTATACGTTTTCAAAGCCTGTACAGCTGCTACATAAGTGGACAAGGTTTGGAAAAGAACAAGAAAAATAAGAATATAATTGACCTGATTTTAGAAGCATATTTTCTTTCTTTCTTTTTTTTTTCTTGTGGGGGAGGGTACTGGGGATTGAACTCAGGGGCACTCAACCTCTGAGCCACATGCCCAGACCTATTTTGTATTTTATTTAGAAACAGAGTTTCACTGAGTTGCTTAGAACCTCACTAATGTGCTGAGGCTGTCTTTGAACTCGTGATTCGCCTGCCTCAACCTTTTGAGTCACTGGGATTACAGGTATATAACAACTCGCCTGCTTAGAACTGTATTTTTTTTAAGCTTATAATTTATCTCCATATCTTTCTTTGACTCAACCTTAGCATTATTGATCTTTATTGTCGGTATAGAATCACATATATTTTCTAGAGTTCTATATAGATATATTATATAATATAATATTAGTCTTTTTTTCTATTTGCTTTCACATAGCTTAATTGTTTAGATGTTTATCTGTAAGTTGCATATATTGGTAGATGTTCCACTTTTAATGCTGATTACTACTTTTTGGAGTCTCTATGAAATATTTTAACCGTTTACACATTGATAGTGGGGTTGCTTTTAGTTTGGTCTGCTGCTATTAATAAAGCTATACCCTTATATAAGCCTTATTTAATTTCTGTAGTAAATAGGAGGGGAGAGGCCCCATTATGGGATTTAAGTAGGTATATTTTTTTACTTATGAACTTATTTTGATATTATGATGGAATCTATGTAATTGATTATTTCTGTAAATTCTTTTCTAATATAATCTCTTAAACATTTTTCCTTTAGACCCTGTTTAACTGTATTACACAAATTTTGATGTTAATTTTTATAATATTTTTTTGCTATCTTTGATCTATAACTCAACTTCTAAATTTTATATTTATTGCATAATATTTCTATAAATCAAGCTTGAATTATTTTTGCTGTTCTTAGTATTAAATCGTGATAATTTCTTTTAAGCAATTTTATAAAATCTTTGGAGATTAGGTTGTTGTTTTTACTGCTATTATTTTTAAGCCTGCTTGGTGCCTTTGAAGCTTTTTTTATATGAAAGCAAATTTCATTTTGTTTCTTGTAATTTTGACATACCTACATGTATATATTATACATGATATATATACAGATAGATAGAGATACACACTTATTTTAACATATGTTAAATGATATGCTAAGCTTCTTGCCATTGCCAGTATTCTGAAAACAAAGCAGTCAGAAAATACATATGTTGCATGGTTTCATTTATGTAAACTTGCAGAGGAAAAAACATTATTATTTAGCAAAAGAATAGTACTGTTCAAGGGGACTGGAAATGGGAGGTATTGACTTTAGTGGGAAATGGTGAAACATTTCTGTGTGATGGAAATATTTTATTATTGGTCAGTGGTATTTTTCATGGATGGATATATGTGTTGAAATTAAACTGATTGTATTTTGTAATGTAAGAATAACAACAACAACCCCAAAATATATTTTAATTAAACAATGTTTAATTAAACAATGAAAGTTCAATTATACATTGCTGATTGGATTTCAAATTGGTGCAACCATTGTGGAAAGCAGAATGGAGGTTCCTTAGAAAACTTGGAATGGAACCACCATTTGACTCAGCTATCCCACTCCTTGACCTACACCCAAAGGACTTAAAATCAGCATACTATAGTGATGCAACCTCATCAATGTTTATAGCATCTCAATTCACAATGGCTAAACTATGGAACCAAACTAGGTGCACTGTACCAGATGAATAGATGAAGAAAATATTGTGTATATACACAATGGACTATTACTCAGATATAAAGAATGAAATTATGGCATTTGCCAGTAAATGGATTAAACTGGAGAATATCATGCTATGTGAAATAAGTCAATCCCCAAAAACCAAAGGTCAAATGCATTCTCTTATATGTGGATGCTAATCTACAAGAAGGGAGATTAGGTAAGGGAAGATTAGAAATTCATTGGATTAGAAAAAGGGGAATGAAGGAAAGGGAGGGGAGATGGGAATAGGAAAGATAGTAGAATGAATTAGACATAACTTTTTTATCCTTCCATATGAATCCATGGCTACTGTAATAACTCCATATCATGTACAACAAGAAGAATGGGATCCTAACTAGAGTAAGTTATACTCCATGAATGCATAATATGTCAAAATACACTCAATTATCATGTATACCTTAAAAGAACTAATAAAAAAGAAAATGTTGAAAATACAAAAAAAGACCCACATTTTGGTATATTGAGTTGAATCTTCTAAGCAGAAAAAAATCACTCCACATGGAAACATAGTAATGCAAAATATAATAATAATAATAATAATAATAGTACAACAAGAATTTCATATGGCACTGAGTATGAGTAAATATTTACTTATAAAATAATAACTAATTCATTTTGGAAGTTCAATCATATATAGATTTAAAACATGCAAATATATGTAAAATGATGCTAGCCTTGAGAAGACATAAATGGTTCTCTTACTCATGAAGAATAAAATTAATTATTGTATTGTGCTTAACAACAAAGAAGTTATGTTTAAATAATCTGCCCTTTCACTGTGTGTATAAGTCTAGATGAGCAGAATTTTCTTCAAGTACATAATTCTATCATTTGTGCTTCCCTTTTTTCTTTATAAAGTAAAATGTCAATCTTATGTCTAATTCTTTAAAAATATTTCCTCTTTTCCTCTCATCTACCAAAGAAGGTATATTTAAATGAGAAATCTACAGAATTGTTTCATAGACGAGTACACAACTAATGTAAAACTAAAATGGTAAATTATAAGAACACATTTTATCAATTGAAAAGGAAGTATACAAGAAGAAATAAAAGGAGCATAAAATGGGTAAGTAAAAATGTACAACAAAGTGTGAAAAGACTTGATATGAAATCAAATATGTAATTAGTTACATCACACTAATGTGAAGTAAGTATTCTAAAAAAATAATAACATTTCAAACTAGAATTTTAAAACTTTGCTTCCAAAGGACAGTCCTCAAATAAAGGTGGCAAACTGGAGAAAATAAACACGGAAAAAAACGAGCTGTATGGGTTCACTGAAGAAAGCTGTCCAAGTTATATTTATGTGAGGTGAAATAGACTCAAAAGAATGATTTCTTACTTTTGGTAAAATATATTATTTCATTTTATTGAGGGTTCATTTTGCTGGAAAAATGTAACATCTGTGCTATGCAATTAATATGGAATCAAACACAGAAGATAGGCACTGGGATCTGTCATTATGATCCTCCTGCTGATGTAAGTTGAACCTCAGTCCCTGAACGTCAGCCACCAACTACCATCTCTGTCAACAAGGCACTCTTTCTTAGGTTATTCCCATAGGGTGAGCAGTTGACTCACAGGCACATTTTTGGCCCAACTCAAGATTACTCTGAATGATTATTCTTACTCCCAAGCTTCCCAAACATTTCCTGAGGAACCTATATTGCAGTTCAAATTCTCCTTCCCAAGTTCAATTTAATTTCTCCATTTCTCATAGGTTTTTGTTCCACGGGAACACTCCAATAAACCTCCTAAAACTGGAGTACCTAAACTTAGAGTCTGAAACATACAGAATACAGTCTGCAACCAAATTCTGGGCAAAAGTTGTCAGAAATAAAAGAAAAAAATGGCAAATTCATGGTAATAGTAGAATACCTTAATATATCACTTGCAGTGACTAGAAGCAATCACTAGAAAATTATTTTCTAATAAAAAAGAAACTATACCAATAAAGAAAAAACACAAATTACTTTTAGGTATTGTAATATTTTTACCAAGAGAGATCCGATGCTGCTAAGAAAAGGTTTATTTAAAAAATCAAATAATTACATAAATCAGAGTATATTTTCCAACTATTGTGGTATTAAACTAGTTATTGAGCAAAAGCAGGAGAGCTTCAAAAAATATAATCCATGATTTATATGAAATATAAAAGAGAAATCAGAAAGTATTCTAAGCTGCATAAAACTAAAACACTCAAAAACCTGAAATTTATTTTAAGGAATCTGTGTCATATTAAATGAGTTTTTTGAACATACAAAAAGATGGAAAATTATTGATAATTTTTTTCCTCTTCAGAAGCCAGAAAAAATCACAGCAATAAAGCTCAAAAAAAAAAAATAAATAGAAGGGAGGAAAAATTAAAACAATAGCAGAAGGTTACAATGCAAATAAAAAATGTAGTATAAACAGTAGTAAAGTCAAAAGTTTAGAGTTTGGAAGATGAATAAAGTTGATAGACTAATCAAAGAGAGAGAGGGGAAGAGAAAATCATAAAGGGGGGAAATAAAAACTTACAATATCAGAGGTAGGAAGGAAACATCTTTATAGAAACTATTGCTATTGGAAAGATGGTAAAAGGACATTATTGACAACATTTTACTAATCATGTTACCTATTAAGTGATATGAAAAGAAACACTGAATAGCAATACTTAGAAATACAAAGAAATAAAAAGTGAACTCTTTCTACATCTGCTACAAAATTTATTTTCAAAACAATTTCCCTTAATCCTCCAGATTCCTCTAGCCTTGTCAGACTTACATAAATTTTTCTGACAAATTAAAATGCTGGGAATAGTTCCCAGCAGGCATGAAATTCCTGATACTCCAACATCAATAGGTATGACAATGAAGAAAATCTACATTCTCATATCAATATAGATATAAAAGATCTAAACACTGAATCCTATTTGGCATGAAAAATCTAATACATCATAGTCAGTTTGAGTTTACTCAAGGGTTGTAAGAGTGATTTAGCACTAGAATATCAATGTAATTTAGCTTATTAATCTAAATGAAGAGAAAAATCATGTAATCACTTTTAAAAAGCCACTTAATTATTTCAGAAAATTCAGCACACATCCGTGATTGCACAAAACAGAATCAGCCAACTAAAAAAAAGTCTTCTCAAACTGGGAATGAAATGTGATGAACAGTATTCACAGAAAAGTTTAAAACAGATATGTTTAATGGTGGAATGTTTAAACACTAAGATTGTGATGAATCAAAGATATAAACTATGACTCTATTATCATCCCTTTGGAAGTTTTAGACTGTGGTAGGAATTAAAGCAAAAACAAAGAATGGCACAAAGATTTGAAGGAAAAAAATGCCCTTTCAACATTTCTATGAGGCATTTTGTGTATTTTGTAAATCCAAAGAGATTTGTGGACAGTTATCATAATTATTAGGTAAACTTAGCAAAATTACTGAATATCAAGAGAAGTGTATTTGAAGGCCTGCAATTGCAAGTTCATTCAAAAGAAAGCAGTCCTACATAATATCCCAAGAATTGCAGGCCCTCACAGACACAAGGTCCACAGTGGTAGATAGCCAGAAGCAGACAAGGACAAATGACCACAAGGCAACACTGCAGGCCTGGAATAACGTCTGTTTAGAAACTTCTCAGAGACAGAAGCAGTAATAGGTGCTTAGTTTCTTTGTTCCCATTACACACTATAGGGACAACCAAGGATTGATGCAGGCTGGACCTCAGTTGCTGAGAGAGTTACCTCTTTCCTTAGACAGGAAAGCATGTGGTGTGATTAGGATGGCACAGGGCTCTGGCTGGACCAAGGAATATGTTTCATGATGACATTATTATTACCTGACATTGTAAAATCTTGCATACAGCTCCACTTGATCGATTTAGGAAACAATGAGAAAGAACCATCACTGCTCCTCGTATAAACAGGACTTGGAATTAACCATGTGGTATTAAGAAAAAAACCTTGAAATCTGCAATCCAGTTCTGTTCTGCCATTTGGGAATCCATGGTAGAGGGCATAGCTGTCCCTAATTTATCATGATCAAGGAATTGATGTCTGAGTTTTGTTACTCCCTCTATACGATGTAGGCAACCAGTAGCATCCAGATATATTGCCCCTCCACAGTAGATCAGGACTTGTCGACTTAAACACTTGCCTGTGGCTATGCTTTAGAAAGTAGGTGTCATATCTGAAATGATATTGTATCAGAGGGAGTCAAAATGCTGTGGGTTAATTTTGAACATGTTGTATCTTATCTTCTGGATATGATTTTAAATTCAAAATAAGGATTCCTCAAAATGTGGTAGGTATAAAGAAAATTTTGAAATTCTGAGAAGCATTCAATAGATATGTTATACTGTGGGGCTTTAGGATGTAGAATCAATCTGATCCAAGATGGAGGATAGTAAAAGCAAAGGTGAGCCCTTTTATAGAATTGGGAGATATTGGACCAATAACAAAGATAGGTTCTTGGCAATGAAGAGTAAGGCCAAAGTCTATTTATCAAGAATCAAGTTATTAATTAGTATCTTGGTCTTCAAAATGGTAAGCAAATTGAACGATCAGACATAAAATTTTTCCTTAGAATAGAATTAAAATGCTATTTTGGAGGCTGAGGCAAGAGGATCACTTGAGCCCAGGAGTTCAAGGCCAGCCTGGGCAAACAAAAGAGAACAAATAAACAAGTCTGGTCTATCTGAGGAGGTGTAAATTCCTGAATGGACTTACAGGGATGGAGAAAAGAGTTAACTCTCAAGAGAAGGACCAAGTTGTGACAATAGAAGCACAAAGACGGAATGACTATCAAGATCCTGACTTGAAATCATCATATGAATCCCTGTGGCTTCAGGCTGTGCTTACCTGGGTTATGCAACCTTCATAAAGATAAAAAAAAAAGCTTTATAAATTATGAAAGATACTCAGTTACTAATGAATTATATGGTTATTTTTTAATCAAGCATCTAAAATAGGCTATATCACAAATTCACACACATCTTTAGTGAGACAAAGTATCTAAATATTTCCTTTTTATTTTAAGTATGTGTTTATAATATCCGTGTTGTAATTAAAATCAAATGATTGAAATGGCATTGTATCCTATTGTTTTTATTTAACGATTCTGTTAAATTAAAAATGTGGACGCTTGAATCCAGATTCTTAACACTCATTGTAATTAGATTAAAATCTACTGGGAAGGATGTATTTCCCACTGTAAATTTACTGGCCTGTCTTTATACAGAGGTGATGCTTGTATGATGAAGTGATCCTCAGATTCTAAGTTTGTGAAGCAGAAACATCCTCATTAAGTTACTGTTAATGGTCCATTATTTTTTACTGTGCAGCTTTATTTGGAAACCTTCACAGACATTTTTGCTGTCACCAGAGGCCACTTACAAACAAATGGCTAAATAAGGATGAGTATAGCACTAGTACTAAAATATTGATATGGCTTTCCTTTTTGTGAGAGTATAAAATATTGACTTAAAAGAGAGAACTGTAACTATTGATTTCTCTCCAAGGAGAAGTATTTAAGTTTATGTTCCTTGTTTCATCTACAAATACTTAAAAGTCTGAATTCTACAATTTATACCTTGAAAAGAAAACACAAAAATCAACACATAATAACAAGTACAACTTTTTATTATTATCATTAAGTTGCCTCTTTCTTTGGGATGGCAAGAATCTTCAATATTATTAGTCTGACTGAGCTGCTGATCCTGCTACTCTTTGCTGATCATTGCTTTATTTTATTTGGTAAATCTCTATGACAGTTTTATTGCAGGCTGAAAGCAGAATTGATCCAAGCCCTAGTTTACTTAGACAATCTTCCAAAGGATACAGATATTCCCCCATTAATGGGAGCTTTGAAGAGAAATGAAATTAAATCTAACCTGAGCTCAATTCAAAGCTCTCTTTCTTTGCACAAACTTCTCTCATGAAACATTTTAGGTGGGGTATTTATTAAAAAATTAAAATGCAAAAGAGTTTGTATAAGCATTTTATGAAACATCTAAATTTTCACTTCACCTCAAAGGTTTTAACTTTCTTTACTCTGTTTTGTATTATATGTTTAAAAACCAGGTCAAATGATATGAAATATGCATCCTGAAGCATCATGTGCCTCCAGGAGGAATCTGTTAACTTCATTGAAGCTATCAAAACTTACAGCAATGATAACATACCTACACAGCTACTGGAATAAGCTCTTTAAGGGCCAGGCTCACATCTTCTTAGCCTTCCTTTTTTATATTACATTAAAAAGTATGAATCTATATGCTATAGCAAGTATTATATTACTATTTGAGGATGCACATGACAATCAATATCTATGGTCTCAAAGACTAATGGCCAAGCAATTCTCTGCCTCTGAAAAACATGTTCACATCTCTACACTTGAACAGTGTGCTATAAATGTACCTTAAAGCATGTACCCAAGAACAGAAGGGCAAAGAACAGGTTTCTAAGGAGCAGGTGGTGGATTTGTAGAGGCAAATCACATGAAATTGGGGTTGGACAAGTCAAGATCAATGTTTAGACATAGGGCTGAGGTAATGGGCTGCATGAAACCTTGAGCCATGAGAAACCATAATAGGTCCCAGGAAGAAAAGTAAAAGAGTAATTCTGTTTAAAATATTACTTGCATTTGAAATGCTAGTGATGATGGCATTATAATTAAGGGATTGGACTGGAGAGATATTAAGAAAGAAAACTGATATAATCTAGTGAGTCGAGGTAGGGGATTGGAAGGTACAGATAATGAGAGCTTGAGCAACAGGAGAATGAAATATCATTCAATAACCTCTGACATTAATTATGAGGTGAGAAAATAGGTGAATTGCTCAGCATGGGAACACATGCTAGATGCCATTTACTAAGTATCTTGGACCAGAAATCCAGATATGACTTAAAAGCAATTATTTGTATATAGATGCTTACATGTGTAATTAACAATAATGATATAAATGTACATCATGCACAACCATAGAATTGAAAATTTGTACCCCATATATGTACAATGAATCAAAATGAAGTTTGTAAAAATAAAAAATAAAATAAAATTACAAAAAAAAAGAAGGAGTGAATGAATAGAGAATACGGGGAAGAAATATAAAGAAGTAGATGTAGAAAACACCGAAATACTAGGGCCAAAATGTGGAAGAGTGTTGCTTCCATAAAGGATTATAGAGAGAAAAGCAAGAATAGGTAATACAGAGAAGATCAGGGGAAATAGTTTCAGGAAGAAACAGATTGTCAATCAGAATTATGAAGGCAACTGGAGGCATACATGATTTGGTAATTCGAAGATAATTTAATAAAATAATAATCTACAAAAGTATGGGCAATGTGCAGGAAAATAGAAGTAATTGTGCAGTATCCCAGATTTACTGACAGGGTAGATGGGGTGCCATTGATACCCTACTACATTACTTACAAGAAGAAGTGATTGCCTTGATCTAGAAAGAGGTCACCTGAAAGAATTTGTTTTGGTTTAGACATGAGATATCTCCCTAAAGCTCATGTGCGAGACAATGCAAGAATATTTAGAGACGAAATGATTGGGTTATGAGAGCTTAAACCCAAGTGAATTAATCCCCTGACAGAGATTAACTGAGAGGTAAACAGAGGCAAGTAGGGTGTGGCTAGAAGAGGTGTATCTCTGAGGGTGTGCCCTTGGGGCATACATTTTGTATCTGGCAAGTAAAGTCCCTGTCTCTGCTTCCTGTTGTGATGCCTTGAGCTGCTTTCCCCCACCACACTGTTCCACCATGATGTTCATCCTTGCTTTGGGTCCAGAAAAATGGAGCCAGCCTTCTATGGATTGAGACCTCTGAAACCATGAGCCTCCAAATAACCTTTTTCTCTTCTTATTGTTAGTATGAAATTTTTTAGTCCAGCAGCAAAAAAGCTGACTAAAACAGTTTGTGACTTTCTCTTATTCTCCTCCCTACTTCAGGTCTTCTGCCCATCCCTTCATTGCTTGAATCCAATGGAAGACTAAAGAGCAAGAAGAGAATAGTCTATACAGTTTATTCTCTTCTAAAATATGGATGGATGGAATGGTGAGGTGTAAAACCTGAGGTCCAAACCAAACATAACACAGGCATCAATATAAAATGCCACATCAAAAGGACAAAGAGTTTAGAAAGTATCTGTAGGATTTGGTTACTGTGTGATCATTGGTAACCTTTATGTGTGAGTGGTTTAAAAAGAATGAGAGAAAATCCAGCTGCAATGAACTGAAAAGTGAGAATAGATAGCTGTCTGCATTAGTTAGGTTTATAGAATTCTACTCATTGAATAAAAGAAACAATGAATAATTACAAAAATATTAAAGAAAGGTAACAAATGGGAGGGAGACAGCTTAACGAGCACACTTCCCTTTTCCATTATTATAAAAAGATGGACATAGCCAAGTGAATGAATGATGCTTTTAGTATAGAATGAGACAGTATAGAGAGACAGTAGAGCTTGCTTTTCTTTTTGTTTCCATAGGTCAGAGCATGGTAAAATCAGGGAAGTTGAGAAATCAAAATAAAAGAAACTAGACAAAAATATTCCGATTCTCAATACTATACGCTATCATCAAACTCAGCCAGGTAAATCTTTTAGAGTTTTCAGTTCACCACAATTCACTGCATTGTCATTTATTTACACTGGGCTTTAATTATGATCATAGGCAACAAGGGGAAAAATTCTAACGGGTTTTGGCATAGCTACAGTTATGATAGACTATACCTTAGTTGTATCAAAATGTAATCATTTTGATAATTTTAATAAAAATGGATTATCAATTCAGTTGCTTAGTCAATTAAAACATGCTTTAATAATAGTGTTCATAAACACAAGTTGTCCACAAAAGTGAAAATTTTACAACCATGAATTATTAATATTAAATGTCATGACAAATATTTACCATATTTAGAATAAAAATGAAACTTTTTCTCAATTGTTTAGCTTTTCCTATTCAAACATTTACAGTGTTGCTAAAGTTAGGAATTATACCATCCCAAGAAAATAGGTCATAATTTTTATGACAATATTATAAATCTAGTAAGCCAAGAGATTTTACATTCTTCTACTTAAAGTGAATTTTAGTGATTAAAATGATAGCCCAATGATTTACTGTATAGAAAATACGTAAAAGTTAAAAGAAGGCAAATTATATAATCAGATCTATGGCAATGTGATCAGGTATCGTAGGTATAGCAAAATGGAACTATAAGTAATTACTATGAAACTATTTTCCAAATGTTTTATCAATCAATTATGTGCATCACCATATGTATTAAACATCAAAGAGACAATCACGTTGAATCTTATTTCTGCATGCGTTTTTAAATATCTAAACACCTGGATTCTGAGTATATATATTGTTAATAATTTAGGGTGGAGTAGATTGTATGATTTAATACTGTTATCATCTTTACATATATATGTAGAGTAATAATAAGCTCAATTTACTTCCTATTTCCTTTGATTATCTTCAATAAGTAATTTTAGATTATTCCTGACACCCAATTCTGCTTTTCTGGATTAGTATTACCATATCTGTTCATGTTGACCTATCTAGAGTCATTTCATGTTCCAGAAAATTCAAACACATTTTCTGCTAATAAAAGACATAAATAAACTCAAGAATAAATCTAACTAATATTAAAATGTGCATAATGAGGTACTACTAGTGAGACTAAAATAAACAACTATATAAACATAGGTGTATATCATGCTCTTTTAAGAAGTACCATCTCATTCTAGGTAAAGCAATTGTTCTAGCAAGATTCACTTGGACAAAAGTCAAGGTTGGTTTCTAGAACAAAGGAAGAGAGAATGTTATGATTCTTTGGTCTTTTGAAAGTATGAAATGATAATAATACAGAAACTCATATTCAGGGGGGACAATTTTGAAGAATTACCTCTGTGCCATTTGAAAACAAATCAAACCTGCATTCTGCTTGTCAGACGGTTTCGTTTGAATATGTGTAGTAAATGGGAACTAAAAAAACAATGGAGAAAGTTCCATAAGTCAGGTTAATATTGGAAAATATTAACTAATTAGAATTTTTTTGAAAGTTGGTAGCAACAAGTGTAACACTATTATACTAAATATGATCATGAACTAAATGAATAGCAAGACTCATAACATGTTTTCATGCCTGAATCAAAATTATTTTATTTTGAAGGAATGTTGGAAATAAACATCACAAACCTGCTGTGGATCATTTCCAAGCCTACTGTGCACACTGAACTGCAGCCCTAAGAAAGCACCTTAGCCTGTCATCAGAAACTTCATCTGTTCATCTCCCAGGTGGATGTACAAGATCCTCGATGTCACCATAAAGCCCTAGAATATAATCACAAGACTTGCAAACTGATGGATGTGCCAGCGATGGGAAGGTACCAACTTCAAACAATCAACAGGTAATGACAATTACAAAGGAACAGAGGAAAGTAAAACAACACACAGAGAACACAAAAAGTTCTTAGTCCGAATCCTAGAATAACCAGAATATTAAAAATGAAAAATCATTAGTTGGATGTTAATTCACTACAGATGTTTATTTAGGGTTGTTATGCATTTATTCCAGAAAATACTGGCTAATAAAATAGAAGACTAAGTGTGAAATGGTAAAACAAAACCAGAAATGAATCAATTAACTTTTGGACATGATCTATTAGAACATTAGAAATCCAGAAATTTTCTAAAACCAGAAGTAGAAATCCCATTGTAGAATTCTAGAATGTGATTGCGCATAGATGACACACAAGTGAAAAGAGCCACTGGTTAATTGTTGAATGGTTCACTCTGTGTCATTATAATAGAATGCCAGATGGGGTAGTTTAAAAATGAAAATGTATTCCTCATAGTTTCAGAGGTTAGGAAATCCAATATCAAGGTGTCAGCATCAGGCAAAGGTGAAGGTGAGAGGGCAAGAGGGAAAAAGGGGACCTAAACTCACTCATAATGAATGCACTCTTGGGATAATGGACCCACTCTCATGATAAGGATGTTAATTCATCAGGAGGCATGGCTAATGTGAACTGATTACCTCTTAAAGGACCCACCTCTCAACACTTGAATTGGAGTTAAGTGTTCAAAACATTAACTTTGGGTGACATTCAACCTGAGTTTATATAAAAAAATTTTTGATTTATACTGTTCACAATATAATTAATAGGTATGTTGTTAGAAAATAAACTTTAAGTAAATATATATTTAGTAAATGAAATAGTTATTAAAAAATAAACAAATCATACAGGAAGATAGTGTGGAAAGCACAGATATCACAAGTATAATAAAAAGGATTGATATCTCTGGACAAAAGTGACAATACAGACAAAAATTTTTAAAACTGAAATGGATTAACAAGAATAATATTCAGGATAAGCAAAATTTATGTATATTATATTAAGTAGAAAAGAATACAAAATGAAAAAATGGGTAAACTATGAACAGGGGTTTTTTGGGGAGTGGTACCAGAGATTGAACTCAGGGGCACTCAACCACTGAGCCACATCCCCATTCTTTTTTTATTTAGAGACAGGGTCTCTCTGAGTTGCTTAGTGCTTCATTGTTGTTGAGGCTGGCTTTGAACTTGGGATCCTGCCTCGACTTCCCAAGCTGCTGGGTTTATAGGCATTGCCACCATGCCCGATAGTTATTTGTTTTAAAACAGAAGTAATTCTGTCAATGAATATTTAATACATGTTGGCTTCATTAATATTCAGGAGAATTTTGTAAGGCAACAATGAGAACCCATTTCAACTGATTCACTTGGCAGTATTGTAACTTCTGACAACATCTATGCTAAAATATCTATCCTAAAATTATAAGTCTAAATAAACATAATTAAATTCCATATTAAATAGAAACATTAAAGATGAATGAACATATGTGAATATCAACTTTGAAGGAGTTTATAGAAATCCAAGTGTGTGAGAGCGTGTGTGTGTGTGTGTGTGTGTTGTGTGTGTGTTTGCAAATTTATGCATGTGAGTGACTATGAATGGTAATTTTAAAAAGTTTTTGTTCTTATTCTGTATAGTCTTTTACTATGTGTTTGTGCAGTTTACATTCAAAACATCCATGTGGGCCAGTTCCAATGTCAGACCAACAAGTTGGCTCTTTTAGAAATGGGTCAGTCTGCTCAGGTGAAATCAAAACTTCAATGGACTCACACTGATGGAAGGAAGGAGAAGAGGAGAAATGAACCAGAACAGGAGATAGGTTTCCCCCTCTATCATCAGGAAAATAAACAGTGAAACTAAGGATATTTTTATTTGTGGCATTGGGTATTGAGCCATAAATAACCATAAATAATAAAAATACTACTTTGTATTTTTGAGACAGAATCTTGCTAAGTTGCTTAGGTCTCACTATTTTGCTGAGGCTGACCTTGAACTTCTGATCCTCCTGCCTCAGCCTCCAGAGTCATTGGGATTACAGTCATATGCCACCTCACCTGGCGCAGGATATTTTTCTTTTGAAGGATCAAATTTTTTTTTTCAAACCTAGGGATCTACGTCACACATTTTTCCATTTATAACCTTTATTTTTATAATATCTTCTTTATTTTATTTGAACTTAATTAACTGAGAACCCAAAATTGTAATATTCATCATTCTCAAAGATAATTATTTTTCAGTGTTCCCAAGCAGGAATACTGGAATATAAAAAAAACAAAAATGAAAACAAAAAAACAAAAAAAGGAGATAGAGATACACTTATTTTAAAACTAGATGAAAACCATAAAGTAGTTTGAAAATTTCTGTGTTCTTGCCCCATTTCTTAATCTTTTGTATGTATGCTCCTTCTTGTTCTTGCTCTTTACTGAAACCATTCAAAAGCTTATATAAATTTTCTTACATACACTGACATAGTAAAATCTCTGACTTACGCTTTTGAATTGAATTTCTGAATTTGTGTGCTACTCTAATTGAAATATGCTTATTTCCCTTATCATTATCTCATTTTGCATGTTCTAATACATTCTAAGACTTTGGTAGACTTAACACAATCTGTACAGGCTTCATTAAATTTCCTTCCCACAAAATTCTTGTATTTTCTCCTCTCCTGGGATTCACCTTAAAGGAATGTATTACTTCATAGACATGTTTTCTCCAGAAATTTAAGAGAAAAACTTTGGACTGACATTTAGAAACTTACTGAACACATCATTAAATATTTTAAAAACAAAAACAGACCTTATAAAATATTGGAAAAGTAAACAGCTAAAAAGAGTTTTAAATTTAATCTTCAATCTAAAACTCAACTATGTCTCAACTGTGAATTAAAGTTTCAAAACATGTACAAAGTCTGGGAATCATATCATCACATATTTAGGAACATTTAATAGCTGCTTTTCAAATATTTTATAGGTCTATAATGAGAACAAATCATTATGTCTCCAAAAGAAGTTAGTAAAAGTTAAAATGCTCAACCTTTTGCACATTTTATGGGTAAAGTAAAATTACTGTTATTTCTATTTTGTTTCCAATATTGTGATGTCATAGTTGTATATAATCAACCAAAGCTAGATATCAAATACTATTAACATATTATATTTAATTTTATGCATTGGGAGAAATTCTAATAAAAACATAGGATTCTTGTCCACTCAAATTGACTTCATGGGAGATTCTAGTATCTCCTTCTCTATTTGCAATGGGAACAGAGGCAAAAGCTTTATGAGACAAGAAGAGATACTGAGCAGACACACAGGAGAATTTCTGGAGGGAGCCTGACACTTCTATAAGATGACTCCTTAGAGGTAAACAGGTGATGGAGAAGGTATGCAAGTATGAATTGATTTTTCTACCTAATCATCCATTCATCTATGAATCCATCTAATCATTCATTCATTGATAATTTCTGGAGCATAACGAGAATACACAACAGAAAAAAAAAAAAAGCTGCCTGATTTCTCTCATATAGTTTCTGTGTAGAAAGTGGTCTTACATGTAAAAAGAAAATTTCGTATGCAAATCTCATTGGAGATGCTTTAAAATGTCTATAGAATAAGAAAAACTTTTTAGAAAAAATGGTATCTAAGATGAGAATTAAAGAATTATCAGATCAAAAGTAGTTAATACTCATTGAGAAAACTATCCCAGGCAAGATAAATAGCACGTACGAATTTCAAGGAAAAAGAAGACCCAGACAGTAAGAAAACATAGTTTCCTCTTTTTTGAAAGAATTTTCTCTCTATATTTTTCCTTCAAAATTAAGGACTTCAAATGCTCTGTGCTGCCTGTGTAGCTCTTTTACTCTGCATACTATTTCAATTTTACTGTTGAAAATGAATTAGTATACTTTTTAAAGATTAGATCTCACCTCATTTAGACCTGGAAAATCAATTAATGTTGTAAAGCCTGGCATCACATATGACTCTACTGTTGGGTGGACACATGGGAACAGAAGTGATTACCAATTTAAAAATTACTAATACACAAGTCTTCATGAATTATACAGGCTAATACTCATGTGAACAATTATTTATACCTATAAGAAATACAGACTTCTAAAAATTTTTGATGGTGTTATTATGAAGGTCTATTATATATTAGCTTAAAAATGGGCATATTATATCAAATTAAACATACATATATATCTTGGAAAAGTCAATTAGGATAATTTACAAATTACAGTGAAATTGAATTTGGAAACAGTAAATGAAAATGAATGATTTATACTCAATCTAGTACAAAATTTTACATTTCATGAGAAAGCAACATCAAAAATGAAGCAGATTATATTTAGCAATGAAGTTCTAAACTATGTAATGATTCATAACAGCACTGAAAAGAAGAAATGCACTTATCTGTAGAAATTTATGTTTCTTGTTAATTTTATATTCTTAAAATGCAAAGGCAGCTAGATAAAATGGAACCATTAACTTATGATCTCCTTGGTTTAATGAAAACAGTCAGAGAATTAGAATAATATAATTAAATTCCATTGAAATGCATGAGCCCTATCTATTTTGAAGATGTGTATAATAGCAGGGTATGTGGTTTATTCTCTTGGTACCATGTATGATTGTGCCTTGCATTTAAACTTTGAAAAGATGTAGTAATACATAAATCACAACAACATTTTAAAGGTTAAAGTAAAAATCTTCAAGTCTTAAAGGGATTGGATGATATAATTACTTTCCAATATTGAAAACATTAAAGTTACCACAAAGTAGAGATTCTTAGGGGTAAATCATTTAAACTAAAAGTAATTGAGATTTTCTACAAACACATGAGGAATAAAAATTATGGTTTTTAATGAGAATCACTTTCATTAGTGAAATGTATTGATCTCGGTACTGCAAAATATCTGAAGTGTGCACGCTACGTGTAGGCATTAACATGGTCATTTTGAGGTAGTTTTAAAATTCAATATATTGGCTTGCATTAAGCCACATATTACCTTCTCATTTTATCGTATTATGGAGGTTTGAATATAGATAGTTTAGTCTTGTGTGCTTCAAACAGACAACACTGATATGGCTTAGCATTTAGAACAAGATCTAAGAATTTTTTCAAAAAAAATGAACCAGAACAACTATAACAAAAATAAATTACAAGACGTTAATAAACATCAATCCCATTGAGTTTTCTGAAACCTCATATACAACATCAACCTTGAAAATATGCAAAATCTAAGTGAACATGATGGTAAATCATTTTACAATACATAAAGATTTTTGTCTTTTTTTCTTTGGAAGAAATAAAGCACTTTATAGGTCTATATTCAAACTTCTACTGTCATCTTCTTGGTAGGTTTTCTTATTGTCCTCAATGTGAATTTATAAATGTAAACTGTTTTTTTCTTAAAATTCACTTATGATTTCCTGTTCAATGTGTGATCACCTCTTCAACAAGGGCAAACACACAAAGCATAAACTTATGTAAGGATAAATAAAGAAAGCTTAAACATACATAATGCTATACAATATACATAAATATACAAAATCTGTTCTCCAAACAGAACAGTGACAATATGATGACATGACTAGTATAGAATGCTGGGTTTGGAATCCTGGTTCCCTTGCTTGCAAAATACAAATGAGGCCTGCAGCCAATCAGTTCACCCATTCACTTCAATTTCCTCACATGTTAAGAAGTGCTACTTCTCATTCTTTTTTTATTTTTTCATGATTAAAGTATTAATATATGAAGTAAGAAGTAAGAAGTCAATAATGATAGGGGTTACAATATGTGAAAATAACTAAAAGTAGAGTTCTACAGATAAATTTAAATTCAATAAATCAATAAATCAAGAGCTATGTAAACATCCTTTCTCTTACATAGGTGCTTTTAAAATTGAGAAAAATAATGAATGAGTGAGTGTATGCTTCAATTTAATATCCCATGGTTATAAAATCCTTGCTATATAGTCTATAAATTGCTAATCTTCCTAGAGAATTCATAGTAGCAATTATAAGTACTAGAAAATCATTAATTTTCAGAAGTTGGTTGTAATGAAGTGTAATTTCTGAAAACTAGCATTTTGCCTGATATTGCCAATCAACTGTTACTCTGACCATTGCAATTAGCAATTCCAATCTCTGAAGTCCATCACTGCTGAAGAAACTGTCACTTAATAGTGAGATCCTTGAGGCTAATAATGCAGTGTCTTCCTAGAGACTATCTTATAGAGTGATTGACAGACAAAAGGTGACTGGTAAATGTTTGGTAAGTAAATTTATTCATGGTTAATTAACTCACTCAATGCATATGGGATTCCTAGGATTGTTAAATATATTGCAACTAAAGGCATAGTGAGCATGCTTCCACATATATAATTTGAATGTCTGTCATTTACCATTATCTAATGTGAGTGGGTGAATTCTGCTTAAACATCTATGTGAAGTGATGGAATATTTTGTTATACTTCTCAAAAATCATATGGCATAATAGCCGTATAGATTTTACCTCATTAGACACTTATTCTCAGTAGGTAACTTTTCCCAGAGTCCTAAGACCTCAGTAAAGGCAGTGTCATACAGAGTTTCTGATTAATACTAGCTCTAGGATGTTATTGATCTAGTAAAATAAAATACTATTCTACAGGGAGCTGAGTTTGTGTATGTGTGTGTACATGTATATATTGAGGCAGGGCAGAGGGTTGAGATCTGTGATTATACACATTTTTAAAATGCTAGATTAAAAATTTACATTGTTATCTTTAAGGGGAACTTCTTGAAAGTATTGATTTAAGCATATGGCATTTTATTAAATTAACATCACCCAAGAATTCATCTATTATGAGTCTGTTTTCCAAGCATATCAGTGTGTTTCTGGGTTTGACGTTTATTGATGTTTCTCAGGAATCAGTAAATTTGATAAGTCTTTGAAACCTAAGGGAGGTAAATAAAAGTAGAACTTTCTTGAAAAGGTTAATTTTGGGGTACCTGCTTTACTTTCTCACTGCATAAAAGTAATGTTTATGTGATTGTATTGAAGATAAGATACAGAATATCTCCACAACCTTCAACAATACAAGCGGATTTCACACATATATTTTAAGGATTTTACTTTGATTTAATAAGGCACTAATGTTTGTGCCCACAAACATTTCATGTCTTGTCCTGGAATATATTCTTATGGGAATTTTAGCAGGATAGGAAAAAGAAAAATATATAACAGGAATCAATAGCCACAGGCTCTCTTCTACATTCTTATACATTACAGTTTTTTCTGCTTCATCAATCAAAGTTAGACTCCTCTTATACCCAATGTCACAGGGACACCATCAATCAGAAAGGGATGTTTTGTTGAGCAGGTGAATATCATAAATGACTATTCGCCTGAGACAACCTTTTATACTATTAGAGACAAAAAAGATCCCCTTGCATTTTCCTCCAAAACAGGGGTTAAAAGACCAAGACTTCTGATACATCTAAAAAGGAGTGAGAAGGCTCACAAGGTTGTGAGCCTTACCGACTGTTATGTTTAATGACTTCAGGGTTATTTTTTGAAGTCCGTCAAGATTCCCACCTGTGATGAAAAGCACAATAATTTTTTTCAGAAATTTGGATTAATTTCTTTATTTTTCTGATACTACTACTTCTGGTAAACTATACACCGCTAACTGCTAATAAAAATACAATAATTTACTCCAATAAACTATTCTATTACTATTTAGCTAATACATACTTAGTACTTTATTTGAAAGAAATTTCTGAATATAAATGAACCTTTGTAGTTACACAATAAAAATGAAAGGATATTCACTGACTTTCCTACCACTGGCTGCTTCTTTGCACAAATGTTAAAGTTATGGCCTAACAGTTATTCAATTGCATAATGCCTGTACATTACCTCCTTTTGTCTCAGTGAATCTTTGATACCCTTGATATTTCCCTGAAGAAAATATCTAAATCAAACTCAAGACTGTTTTACAAGGCTCATAATTCCTATGTTGCTGAAGTTCATATTAGTTTCTCAACCAATAAGGCTTCTCAGTAATAGATGATACTTGGTTTTGGAGACAAGAGTTCTACTACATAATTTTGTCATATTCTGTTTCTATGAGACTTTAAATTTCTACCACCTCCTTCCTTCTTTCATTTTTCCACTGCCCCTCTGTGGAGATGACTTTCTCTCTGTATGAAATATTACTTCCCAAGATTACCCCTTCTGGTCTCACTCCTATGAAGTCCTTTCATTCCTTTGGCTTCTTCATTAGGTACAAATATTATCCATCAGAACTTAGACTAGTTCTACTGGACACTCAGGATGAGGCTCTTTCTTCTGGAGGATGGATTTTTTTTTCTGCAAATTCTGCTTTGTCATGGGCTCTGGACCTACCCTGGAAGATTTCAAGCTTTGTCTTTACTTGCATTAACTTTGACATTTTCCATTCTTGTATAAATTGAAGTTTAGCATTTTCTATCTTTTAATTATCCTGCAAACAAAATTGCAATTTTTTACTTGTATTTCCGGTTTTTAGAAGATATAGGTAGACTACCTCATGAGAAACTGGTAGTTAAAAACAATATATTAAATCATAATTCAATGATTATTAGACCCCCCAAACCATAGTCCAGATAGTCAACTTAATATGTTAATTACCTCTGACACCAATATCACCATCTTTTTTTCTGTTAAAATTTATAAATATGAAGTTAAAGAATTGATATATGGATTCTGAAACTCTTGAAACTTACCTCCCAGGTGGAAATAAGGAAATAAGCTTATCTATTAAGTATGGGATATATATATATATATATATATATATATATATTCAATATATATATTGAGTAAAGCAACCAGCTCTACTCAATGTAAATATTTTATGGAGTACACTATGAGAACTAGAATATGAGAGGCTAGTTTTTATGTTTGTTATTTTATAAGCCACATGAATTTCTGAGGCACAGTAGTATTCCAGGAATGGTGAAGGAACTTTAAAATGAAAGGTACATTAGAGGTAAAATTTTGAAGTCAGAGGAGGTAGAATACCATGATTGAGAAGGATGACATAAGCAGATGAGATTGGAAAGGTAAGTCAATTAGAGCAAATCATACAGGGATGAAGGTGTAAATCACCTTCAGATTTTACTCTAAATTGCATGAAAATTCAATGGAAAGTATGGAGCATTAAGGTTAACATGGTATGAATTTAGGAATATCAGTTTGAATGTTGTTTACAGTAGACAGTCTAGGGAAGTATTTGTAGAAGTTTGGTGAATGTAAGAATATTATTAGATCAAATATGATGAGGAATTTTATTATTATTGGCATGCATTAATGGTTGGATTCTGGGGATGATTTGAAAATACAGTCATCTCTCATTATTCAGGGAAGATTAGTTCTAGACCTCCTGAGGATACAAAATCTGATAGATGATCAAATCTCTTATGTAAAATGGCTAGTATTTGTATGTAACCTGCACACATCCTCTTGTATTCTTTAATTATCTTTCAATCACTTATAATACCTAATACAATGTAAATACTATGCAAGTAGTTGATATATTATATTATTTAGAGGACAATGATAAGAAAAAAGACTGCACAGGTTTAGTGCAGGTGCAGTTCTTTTCTGAATATTTTTGAACTGCATTTGGTTGATTCTGCATTTATGAAACTCACCAATATGTAGGGCTGACAGCATGAGAATTTTTTTTATGAATTACAAATAACATGCAATTATAATAGAAGGACTGAGAAATAATTTATGATATTTTGACTGAGGAATAAGAAATAATGGTGTTGACAATTTGTGAAATATAGAAAATCTAGAATGAATTACATTTAGGTAGGAGTGGTTGTGAGTTTGGGACATATTGTCTTGAAGATGTTTACCAGGTGTTCAAGTGCAGATGATGGATGGATAGGGTACATAAGCTTAAATTGTGGAAATGAGTCAGGGCTAAAGATATGAATTTTGGAGTTATGCTACGTAACATATGAAAATTTAAAATAGGTAAGTCTATCTTGGCAGTGTAATTTAGAGATCATAAAACTCTGATGGACAACTTTTCCAGAATTTAAAGATTAAGAACATGGGGGAAGAATTGGACTAAAGAGACAAAGAAGGTATGAATAGAACCAATATAGAATCACATAATCAAATAACATTGTTTTATGTATTTACAAATATACCACAATGAAATCCATCACTCCGTGAAAATAATATGCATTAATAAAAGATATTCTGCACAGCATGGTGGCTTCTGCCTGTGGGGTAAGGGCTGGGGGGTAGTGAAGAGGATCACAAGTTTGAGGCTTGCCTTGGCAACTTATCAAGACCTGGATTGAAAATAAAAATTTTAGAGTTCTGGGTATGTAGCTCAATGATAGAGTGTCTCTGGGTTTAGTTCCCATGCCCCCCCGCCCACATCACCCAAAAGAATTGCATATAGCTTAAATATTAGCTTCAGTGTGTACTAAGAATTGGCTAATGCATTTTGACAGCATGGAAGTTATCAGTAACCTAATAAAATATAAGTTGTGGAGATAAAAGCCCCTACATTCAGGAATTTCAAGAGTGAATGAAAAGAAAATAAATAGAGATATGATTATAATAAGTTATCTCAAATATTTTAAGTTCCATAGAAGTACATCTGTTAGTATGCAAAGTTAAAATGACTGCATTGAAAAGGAGCATTGTGTATTGGAGACTGTTGACAAAGGAAAATGTTGATATTTTCAAGACAAGAGAAAACACATGAAATTTTAAATAGTAATGAAGTATAATAACAAAATTAAGATTCCTGGGTCTGTACTCCTGCATACACAGGAATACATCAATTTCTCTAATAGTGAGTCAAATATGAGGCAAGTCTTTTGCATTTTAAATAAGGATAGAACACACCTCTTATAAAATAAATTTTTGATAGGCAGCTCTCAGAATTAGACTGTGAACCATAGATTTTTAGTCATTTACATCCCCTTTCTATTTATATATTCTCCTCTCTAAAGACAGGTGAGAAAGACAAATTCTCTCATCACAGCAACTTTGCCAGAGTAAAAGTGTTAAAATCCTTATAAGACCTTTCTCTAAAATAAGTTTGCATTTTTCATATTCTGCAAAATTGGTTTTTGGGAATTTTATTTATTTTATTATTTTATTTTTTTAATTTTTATTAGTTGCTGATGAAACTTTTTTTTTTCTTATTTATATGTGGTGCTGAGAATCGAACCCAGTGCCTCACACATGCTAGGCAAGCGCTCTACCACTGAGCCACAACCCCAGCCCTGGGGATTTTAAAATGACTTAAGTGTACAATTTTTAAGGGTAAATATAGGTGGTACTATTACTAGAAGTAGTTGAATTTTAAATTCATAGTATTTCAAAATGAAATATTCCTGAATCCCAGGCTAAACTAATTAGGAAGACTCCAGGACACCATGTGGTAACAGCCACATGGAACAGTTTTCCTTATTCTCTTACCTTGTGACAAGGTTGTAATGATAAGGCTGCTGGAGTGTGCTTCAGGAAGCAGTGGAAATGAAATCCTGCTCTATGGCTAGGATTTACTCCGATTTGTAATCAGAACTATTTCTTCAGAAGACCTTGAAGATTTGATGAAGAGACTATCCTTCGTGCTATTAAATTGTCATGACACCTTGTAGCAAATCGATTGACCATACCTCTGAGGGTTTAACTCTGAGTCTCAATTCTGTTCCATTGATCTATATATCTATACTCACACCTATACCACCTGTCTTGATTACTGCAAATTTTAGTAAATTTTCATGTTAGGAAGGGTGAAACCTGCAATTCTGTTCTCTTTCAAGATTGTTTCAGTTATACAAGGTTCTTTACATTCTTGTGTGGATTTTTAAGATTAGTTTTCCAGCTTCTGCAAAACAACAACAAAAAAAAAAAAGAAAAAGAAAAAGAGAAAAACCAAATAGAGCAATAAACAAAAGTATCCCATGCAGGAATTTTGATAGGTATTGTGTTGAATTTAAAGATAAATGGGCCAATTATTGTCATTTTTTAAATGTTAAGGTATCTCTTCATTCTTCATTTAAATAGATATTATTTAATTTCTTTCAACAGAGTAGTGTTTTATAAATTCAATGTAAAATTTTTGCATTTTTTTGTTAAATCCACCCCTAGCTATCTTATTCTTTTCACTATTATAAAAACAAGATCGTTTTATCAATTCATTTTTTTAATTCATTATTATTAGTTCATAGAAACACAATATATTACTATGTGTCTTATATCCTACAATGTTGTTAGACTTTAATTTAGAGTTTTTTGTTGTTTGTTTTTAAGCAGATACCTTAGAATTTTCTACTCACATGATAATGACATTCATAAGCAGAGTTTTTTTTATCTTATCTTTTTCTTTATAATAGGTGTCTTTTATTTCTGTCTTGCTCAATTTTCCTGATATAATTTTGAATACATGTGGTAAGAATGAACATCTTTATTTATTCCTAGCCTGAGGGGAAAACACTCAGTCTTTTTTCATTTAATATGATGTTAGATGTGGATTGTTCACACATGCCCACTATCCAGCTCAGGGAGTTCTTTCTAGTCTTCATTTGTATAGTTTTTATTATTATTTTTTTTAATCATGAATATTGTTGGTTTTTACCAAGAATTTTCTTTGTGTGGATTCAATATACTGCCTTTAATTTTAACCTGAAGGATTCTCTTTAATAGTTCTTTCAAGGCATTCCCATAGTATCTAGAAATATTTTACCTTCTCCATATTAGAACAAGAATTTGGTTGGATATATAACTATTGGTTTAAAGTCTTTTCTTCCAGTACTTTAAAGGCATTTGTGTTAGTAATCTTTCTTTCCCTGTGACCAATGTACCTGACATGAACGACTTAGAGAGGGAAGTTTATTTAGCCTCGTAGTTTCAGAGGGTCAGTCCATGGTTGGCTGACTCCATTACTCTGTGTCTGAGGTGAAGCAGAACATCATGATAGAAAGGAATGGCAGAGGAAAGCTGCTCAGCTAGTGGTAGCCAGGAAAGCTGCTCAGCCAATGCTAGCTACAAATCAGAGAGAAAGAAAGAGGGAGAAGGAGAGATGTCAGGGAAAAGACGTAGTTAAGACTATGTCCCTTTAGTGCTCTACCTCCTCCAGCCATGCCCAACCTGCCCACAGCTACCCCCCAGTAGTCCCTTCAAATTATTAATTCATCAAATGGAGTAATCCACCAATTCTGTTACAGATCTCATAATCTTATCATTCTATTTCTGCACATTCCTGTCTTGCCTAACACATGAGGTTTTAGGGGACACCTCAGATATAAACCATAACAGCATCTGACTATCAAGGATTTCTGATATTTCATCTGAGAATGAGTTGTAGATGGTACATCTGGTTCCTTTTACTATTTTCACAATTTTCCATTCTTTTTTTTTTTCAACAAGTTTACTATAATGTGTCTAGGCTTGGATCAGTTTTAGTCTATCCCTTTAAGAGTTTTTTGAACTTTTTAATGTGTCAATTAATATTTTTTATCAAATGTGAGATATTTTTGGAGAGTGTTTCTGATACCAGTGCTGAGAATCAGGTTTGATTCTCTTGAGTCAGGTTTGATGGAGATTGAATACCTGAAAAACACTGAGGCAAGAGCAAAAGTTTTATGCAAGGATGGAACACAGGGAGAGAGAGAGAGAGAGAGAGAGAGAGAGAGAGACAGACAGACAGACAGAGACAGAGACTCCGTTGCAGAGGAGGGATACAAGTTGGTGCCCCAGGGAGTGGGGTTCTCCTGCCCTTTTACAGATTTCAGATTTCCCTTGTTCTCATGCCCCCTCCTTCCCTTTTCTTGTCAACTCTGTGGCCAAAAAGTGGAGGGATCCAAGGTCAAGAATGAAATTTCCCAGGGGTACAGATAGGAAGGGAGTGGCCCAGGAGGCATTCATGCACTACTCCTTGCAAGGGAGATTAATTCCTTACAGGCAGGTAACCTTGGCAGCAGGTTGGTGGAAGGGGGAATGCTCTAGAGGTATTGGCATTTTATTTATTTTAAATCAGCCCATCTTCCTGACCCAATCATTCATTACCTATACTGACTGTCCTTCTTGCCCACACCCTCAGCCTCATTTCTTTGAACATTTTTTCTTTTTCCTTTTCTTTTTTGTCTCCTCTGGGAGTATCAGTGTACAGATATTGGTATCTTCATAGTGCTCCACAGTTCAGTGAGGCTCAGTTCATTTTTCTTTTGTTTATTGAGATATAACATTTTTACATCTCTATGGGATATATTACATGTAATTCAACACATGCATATAATGTGAAATAATTAAATCAGAAAAACAAACATTTTCATCTCTTCAATCATTTTTATACATTGGCAATTTCATTCTGTTAATTTGTCTGCATTGGTTTTATTTTTCTCAGGCTGGATAATCTATTTTGACCTATTTTTGCTTTTACTGGTTTTTTTCTTCTGGGAACTGAAATGTTTTGTAGAGCCATTCTGATGGCTTTGTTATTTCGTTATATTTTCAACTGCAGATTCTTACCTTGGTACTTTGTATAATTTCTATTTCTTTATATATGTATATATATGCACATATAATATCATATATTAATATATATTAATATATATTATATAATATATTAAATTAATATTAATTTAAATTATATTAAATATTATATTAAATATTAATTTAAATTATATTAAATTATTAATTTAAATTATATTAAATATATTAATATACAATATATTGTATATTAATATATAAAATATATATTACAATATATAAATATATTTTATATATACATAGTGAGACAAAGTTCAAAATTTAGTCCTCTAGGTCATTTTATCTTTTTTTCCCATGCATATGCCATAATTTCCTTTGGGTGTGTTTCATAAATGTTATTATTGTCATTTTGTTGCGAACATTTTAGCCAATGCATAGGACAACTTTGGTGTCAGGTTCTATAACAACATCATCACAGGGTCCCATAAGTTGTTTTGCTTATGTTTTTCCTTTTTCTCTCCATTGTTCCTGTTTATTTTTCTTTTGTACTATTCCTATAGATTCTGTATTCCCTATATTTTTTAGCCACTCAATTCTCTGATAATTTTTACTTGTGTTCTTGTTAAGTTCTTGTTTTCATTTTTAAGCCTGGTTTAATATAGGTCACATTTGCATCAGCATAATTTAGTGTTCAACCAACACTAGCCAGAAGATTCCCTTAGATGTATTGCTTTTGTTTCATACCCTTTACTAAACTAATTTGTTTGAAAGCAAACCTTCAGGTTTCAGAGTTTACAAGAAAGCTGTATTCCTCACTGACTGCTTATGCAGGATCTGAAGATTACCTTGAGGTAAATAATTGATACCATCTTTTCTCCCATGTTTTTCCTATCATAGAAATGGCCTTGAATATTCAAAGGCCCTTTTAGATTCCCAGGAACCAACCAAAGCTATTCAGTTTCTTATTGTAGACTAGTTCTTCAGAATTTCCTTTTAAAGTCTTAGCCAAAATGATCCGACTGAAATCATAGCTGTAGGCAAATGATATGCTGCCAACAGTTTTATTTTGTTTCAGTAATACCCAGGAAATTGGCTTCCTCTTCCCTTCTAATCTGAGAACTGTGTCAAATTAAACAGCTACAAATCCTGAGAAGAGAGATGTGTCCAGGAATCTGAAAGTTGGGATAAAATATTGACTCTGTGTGGGGATGGTACTTTCAATGGACCTCCAAAAGAGGTCAGTCATTTTTGACTGCATGGCTGATGGCTTTTCATGACTATCATACTGCTTAGTTGGAAGAGAGGGTGGATACAGAGAGCTTCAATTTAAACTATTACAGGTCTCATCTTTTTTTTTTTTTTTTCATCACATGTAACATTCACTAACCAGTTGTGCTAAAGCAGCAGGATAGGTTGACAAAAGATCAAGGAAGACACCAAAAGATGGGTTATGAGATGTAAGGTTTATTGAGAAATGCTTACCATGGAGGTCCAGTGGTGGATGGTAGGTGCTTTGTCAGAAAGGTGGTCCATGCCTTGGACAGGTATGCCTGTGCTCCACACAGCACCTCTAGTACCCTATCAGAAATTAGCACCTCCTTTACCTTATGGTGTTTTGTCCAGGAGAGGCCACCTGAAGAAGCACCCCTCTCCACAGTGCTCTGACATCTAATGGTTACCACTGGGAAGTGGAGTTTATAGATTAGGTTACTGAAATAGTTTAGCATGCTTTGTCCCATCATATAACCAGCATCCCAAAGGACGTGCCACGCATGCAAGAAAGCAGCTCTCTACAAATAATACTGCTCTCCGTAATTCCCAGCATACCCAAGAGAAATCCAGAGATCTTCAATATAATATTCTGGCCCAGACTCACTCCCTTTGTTCCCTTACCTTGGCTAGGGCTTTGGAAACAGAAAGAGAAATGGTGCTTTACTGTCCTACTTTTCTTTATAGATGATAAAACCTTATTAAGCGGTTTCTTTTAGATAAATTATTTTAGTTCATCCTGTAGGGTTGGTTAATTTCCAGAGTCCTGAAAAGTTTATTTTAGTTATTTTGTCAATGTAATTTCTTGGCAATTCTGAAGTCAGTTTTATCCTGTTCTTCTGATCCCATAGACCACTTTAGTAACCCGCTTGTCTCCTTTTATTAAGTAACTCTTGTTTCACAACAGGCTTTTATTTTGGTACCCTTGAAGTCCCTTTTTTTATGTTGATGTCAGTAGGATCAGCACATTATCTCCTGATGGGCAGATCAACATATTTTCTGAGAGAAATTTGCTTTCTCAGTCACTTCAGTTTCATCTCCTTTTTACTAATATTGATCAAGACGAACAAGTTTATATTATGAAACTCTGAAACGTAATGTTCCAAAGATTTTCTTTTCCATTTACACTGTTAGATCATTTTAAGCTGAGATGGGTACTGAGCTTTTCCACACAAACTCGGAGACTCAGGATACAGAGACTCCTCCATCATGAAGTGCATGGCTATCTCATCAAGGCACTTCCATGTGTCAACTTCATGTCAGTTACTCTCAAGGCAAATTCATCTAAATTAGTCACATTCTCCATATGCAAAGAGAATCTCATTTTGTATGCTCTCTTCATGATGAGAGAAAAGAGTATGACCTGCAGTCTACTTCACCAATCTTAGACTAGCTGGTACATAAGTGATGAAAAACCAGGTTTAAGCCATTTCCTCTTAGAGTCCTCTGTGGGTGGTCTAGCACTTTACTTTTGAATTGGGTCACATTTGCTAACTATTATTTTATTGTTAACTTGCTGGTACCTCAGCTGGACTGGGAAAAATGTCTATACTTCCCTGCTACATGAAGTAGACTATTTTAAAGTTATAATATTTCTTGGATGATTTTGAAAAATTGTCACCACAGTAGCAAGTAAGAATTGGCACTCTACCCTTTCCTGATGCTGGAAAGAGAGCACCGTTCTTCTGATCTTTTTCTTCCAAGTGGTTCTGAGAACAAGTATTTACACTGATGAAGTCTGACGTGTCTGGCACCATCCACTGAGGCAAGAAATGGTTTTCAGACAGCATTAGAATTAACTTTTGCATTGTTTCTCTAAAATTAATGTCTAGCCTTAGATCAGCTATACTTTCCAACAGAGAATTAATTCATAAAAACTGCCCTATCTGAACAAATTTTCTTGTTACCTTACAAATGGAACTTCTATCGTTTTTCTGTGATATGCCCAATGTAAATATTTTAGAACATGGAATTAACCAGTGCAAGTTAATTTAACAATTAATGTCAAGGGAATGATTCTTTTTCAAAGAATTATTCAGTATATAGTAACTAAGGTTTGACTTTTGTGTTATGTTTTTGTATCAATACCAGGAATAAAATGATAAATGATAAATAATAAAGGCCTCAGGTATTAAGATATTGTATTATTTCATTCTCTAGATAGACATCTCTCTTCCAGTGGTAACTCAAATGAAAAACTGGAATAAGCATGGTTGATATTGATGCAGCTGTATCAATAATCACTTAGAATGGCATTGGTCTCAATGCACTAAAAAAAAGAAAAAAATAGTCAGAATGAAGCCAAAGAAGATCCTAGGACATGTTGACTACCAGAAACACTCCAATTATGACAAAACATGCAGATTAAAAGGAAATGAAAGGAATATGCCAAGTTACCACAAATCAAAAAGAAGTGGATATAGCTATATTAATTTCAGACACAGCAAACAATAAGGCAGGGAAAGTTATTAGGGATAAAGTGGGATATTACATAGGGATAAAGTTTTCTAAGAATTAACCTTAACATGTATATGCTTAATAACAGCTATGAGTCAAAAATTAATAAAACTGTAAGGTAAAATAGATGAAAACTATTATGTTTAAAGAATTAAATGCCCTTGTCTCAGAAATGGAAAAATCCACCTGACAGAGAATTAGTAAATACATAGTTTAAGTAAACAACACCATCAATCAATAGTACACCATTGATATCTATAGATCACTTCATTCAACAACATCATAATAAACTTTGTTCTGAAAATCATATGGAATATTCACCAAGATATATCACACTCTGGGTCCTAAAACACACTTTAAAAAATTTTTTAAAACTAGATATTATATAATATCTACTTGTAGAACACAATGATGAAAGTAGAAATCAGTAACTGAAAAATAACTCGAAAACCTCAAAACACATGGAGATTAAACACATTTCTAAATCACATGGGTCAAAGGAGAAATCTCAAGGGAAATATCAGATATTTAAAGAATGAAAATAAAATGTATAAAAAATTGTGAGATACAGCAAAACAAATGAATGCTACAAATCTTCCACTAATCAGTGTTGTGCTATATACTTCACAAAATTTGGAGAAAGATATACCATTTGATAATGTATGTGAAATGGACAAATTTCTTGAAAGACACAAGTGATCAAGACTCACACAAGAAAAAAATCACAAAACATGAATAGGCCTATATCTATTAAATAAATTAAATCAGTTATTAATAATCTTTTATAAAAGGCAAAAAGACCAGATACATTTACTAGAAAATTCTTCCAAACACTCAAAAATTACATCAATTGTCTATATTCTTATTCAGAAAAGTTTAGGTTAAAGAATTACACTGATACCAAAACCAGATCAAGGCATTAATGAGAAAGAAACCTACAAACCAACATCTACCATGATTATAGATGCAAAATTTTTAAGAAAGCACTAGTAATTAGTATCCCACAATGTACAAAATAATTATACACTATGACAAAATAAAATTACATCAATATGTATATGTGCAGTAAAAAGCCATTTCAACAAGATTCAACAATCATTTGCTACAAAAACTTTCAGTAAATTCTAAGTAGAGGAATACTTCCTCAACTTTATTAAAATAAAGGTCTACAGAAGTCCTCCACATACTTAATGGTAAGAAACTGGAAGCTTTGCCAGTAAGATCAGGGAAGAGGACAAGGATGCCGACTCTCACCAACTTAGCTTTTAGTATCATTCTGGAAGACTGACTAATGCAAGAAAAAGAAAAAGAAAAGATATAGTGATTAGGATAGAAAATCAAATTGCTTTTGTTCACAATTTTGTTTGTGATATGGCTTTCCCTTTCTTTCTTCCTTCCTTTCTTTCTTTCTTTCTTTCTTTCTTTCTTTCTTTCTTTCTTTCTTCCTTTGTTTCTTCTTTCTTTCCTTCTTCCTTCCTTTCTTTCTACTAGGGTTTGAATCAAGGGGGACTTAATCACTGAGCCTAATCCCCAAATCCCCATCCCTTCCTATGGTATTGGCACCAAAATAGGCAGGTAGATCAATGGTACAGAATAGAGGACACAGAGACAAACCCACATAAATACAGGTATCTCATACTTGACGAAGGAGCCAAAAACATACAATGGAGAAAAGATAGCCTCTACAACAAATGGTGCTGGGAAAACTGGAAATCCATATGCAGCAAAATGAAACTAAACCCCTATCTCTCACCCTGCACAAAACTCAACTCAAAATGGATCAAGGATCTAGGAATTAGATCAGAGACCCTGCACCTAACAGAAGAAAAAGTAGGTTCAAATCTTCATCATGTGGGCTTAGGACTAGATTTCCTAAACATGACTCCCAAAGCATAAGAAATTAAAGCAGGAATCAATAATTGGGATAGATTCAAACTAAAAAGCTTTTTCTCAGCAAAGGAAACAATGAGCATTGTAAAGAGAGAGCCTACAGAGTGGAAGAAAATCATCGCCACACACGTCAGATAGAGCACTAATCTCCAGAATCTATAAAGAACTAAAAAAAAACTTTACCCCAAGAATACAAATAGCCCAATCAATAAATGTGCTAAGGAAATGGGCAGACACTTTATAGAAGAAGACCCACAAGCAATCAACAGATATATGAAAAAAATGTTCAACATTCCTAGTAATAAGAGAAATGCGAATCAAAACCACCTTAACATTCCATCTCACCCCAATTAGAATGTCTATTATCAAGAATACAAGCAACAATAGGTGTTGGCGAGGATGTGGAGAAAAGGGTACACTCGTCCATTGCTTGTGGGGTTGCAAATTGGTGCAGCCACTCTGGAAAACAGTGTGGAGATTCCTTAGAAAACTTGGAATGGATTCACCATTTGATCCAGCTATCCCATTCCTTAGGCTATACCCAAAGGACTTAAAAATCAGCATACTACAGTGATTCAGTCACATCAATGTTCATAGCTGCTCATTTCACAATAGCTAGATTGTGGAACCAACCTAGATGCCCTTCAATAGATGAATGGATAAAGAAACTGTGGTATAAATACACGATGGAATATTACTCAGCCATAAAGAAGAATAAAATTATGGCATTTGCAGGTAAATAGAGGAAGTTGGAGAAGGTCATGCTAAGGGAGATTAGAAAATCCCAAAAAACCAAAGGCTGAATGATCTCTCTGATAAGTGGATGAGATACATAATGTGGAGTGGGAGGGAGGGAAGTTTGAAGGAAAGATGGATTGAATAGGGGAAAAAGGCGTTGGGATTAGGGAGGGGGGTAAGAATACTAACAGAATGAGACAAACATCATTACCCTATGTACATGTATGATTACACAAATGGTGTGGCTCTGCTTTGTGTGCAACCAGAGAAACAACAGCTGTACCCCATTTGTGTACAATGAATCAAAATAAATAAATTTTAAAAAATAGATACATCAGAAAGACTCACATAAATAAAGTCAAATTGTCTTTGAGCAAAGGGAATACGACAGAAAAAATGCAGACCTAATAAATGGTACTGGGACAACTGGACATTCACTTACAAATCAATCAATCAATCTGTCAATCTAGTCCCAATCCTTATACACTTCACAAAAATTAACCCAAAGGAGATCAAAAACTAAATATAAAATGCAAAAATACACATCTCCTATAAGTTGAGGGGAGAATAAATAAATGAGCTTGAGTTTTTCAATGAATTTTAAAGTATGACAATAAAGGTATAATCTATGAAGAGAAGAATTGGTAATAAGGGTTTTATTTAATTATTTTTAAAACATACTCTAGGAAAAACTGTCAAGGAAATGAAAAACTCTCACACAGATTGAGAGAAGATATTTGCAAAAGACATATTTGATAAAATCTCGTTATTCAAAATATACAAAGAATTCTTGAAAGTCAACCATAAGAAAATAGGTAACCTGACTAAAAAAAGTGCAAAAGATTTAATAAACATCTCACCAAAACAAGATATACAGATAATAAATAATCCTATGAAAAGATGCTCCCATTTATATGTCATCAGGGAAATAGAAGTTGAAATATCAATTTGTTGGGGATGTGGCACAGTGGTCAAGAGCCCTTGAGTTTAATCGCTGGTACCAAAAAAACAGTATAATCTTAGGAAATTGAGAGGAAAAACAGTTGGAAACTTTCACTTTTTTCACTTTTAAATAACTTGAATTTTTACAATGTGCATGCATCATTTTTGTAATTTTTAAGATGTAGAACCAAATCAATCTCAATGTGCCAACTCAGTAGTTCCTCACTAGTTAAAGATTACTTGCTTCAAACAATGTACATGTACATTAATGTGTACAAAAAATATCTTATATTGGATATTCTTATTTGCTCAAGTATAAAGCTAATTTTTTAAACAGAAGAACACAGAATCTTCAGTATGTTTACATATGCAATGTCATTTAAAATAATTCAATATCCCATGCTTTCTAAAGATTGTTTTACCACAGACCATGTATTATATGTGAATTCATGGTTTTTGAGCATGATATTAGACATGCTAAATCTGAATATTATACAGCCAAGAACATAAGCCTCTCTATTGGATTGAATCTAATCGGTTGTACAGCAGTCTGCCCTTACCTGCAGTTTTGCTTTTTGTGATTTCAGGTGCCCACAGTCAAACATAGTGTAAAAATATAAAATAGAACATTCAAGAAATAAACTATTCATTTAAATTGTATGCCATTCTGAGTAGGATGATTAAAAATCATGTCATCCCACCAAGAATGTGAATCATGATGGATGATCACCCAAAGCAGGTGACGGTCCTCCCAATGTATCACCAGGAGGTAAATAGCAGCCTGAAGTTTCATCACAGTATCACATCCACCTCACTTTATTGCATCAACTAGGCAATGTATGGTCTCACAGCATCACAAGAAGAAGGTGAGTAGAGAACAATAAGAAATTTTGAGATTCCACATTCATATGATTTTTTTTATAATTTTTATTATTATTAATTTTTTACTATGCCTAATTAACCAATTAAACTTTATCATAGGTATGTATGTATAGGAAAAAACATAGTATATAAGGGCATGCTACTATTCGATGTTCCAGGCATCCGTTGGGTGGGGAGTCTTAGAATGTATCCACCATGAATAAGGGGGAACTGCTATGTACCAGTCTGGTTTTGAAGAAAAGGAAGTCAATAAATTTCTGGATCTGAAAAATTCAAAAGCAGATGGTTTACTCTGCCAAACCCAAGTGTAACTTTGAATCAAAAGGGTCTGTCAATTTAATGCCTATCAGAACTATTATTTCCATAATATCAATAATGCAATTTAAGTTTCTTTCATTGTTGATCACTTCTGAACTGTATATAATTGTTTCATTGCATTGTGTCTACAATAATTAGTTAGCTTCAGAAACATCTGAATTATAGTTAGAATGAGTCATTATAATGAACAATGTGGTTTTAGGGAAATGTGATACACACTAAAATACACTGCTTTTGGAGCAATTTATTTTCTTTGGGTTTAGACACTCAATAATTTACAGTATCAATCAAAGTATTATGCTAAAGTTACCAAGAGGACTAACACAATTAATTTAAAATGCCTTATCTTTGCAAAGGATGTTAGATCCACAAATAGAAATATTGCAATACCCAAACCAATTATGTCTGAAAATCATTTCAAAGGTGCATCCTATGGATTTAAATATCCAAGAACTTATGTATATATCATGAAGCGAATTTGAATTATTTAAAACAACTTATTTCAGAATGCTTCTACAATCCAACAAAAATGTGAACACAAAATGTGTTAAATATTCAATTTATTTAATATTTTAAAATTCTGTAGTATTTATTTTAAGGATGCATTTTGTCATATTGTAATAGGAAGACTATCTCAAACTACTAGTTTGGCTCTGTCATTTGGATTGAGCCCCAAATATATATTCATATATTTGTTTCAATTGAGGGAAAATTCCACTTTAAAGATACATAGAAAATCACACTCACAGATGCCATCGATAAATTCAATTGGCAATCTATCTTTGAGGTGAAAAATGTTTTAATTTTGTCCATAAAATAAAACTATCTCACAATCAATTGTCTAGAATACAAATACATTACTGGGTTTCTGTTTGCTCTTAATCACATTTCCTAATGTGACAATGGTAAAAATGCCTGTCTTCTTTCACCTCATAAAATTTTTCCAGTCTTCCTCTGAGCTCAGAACATACAGTGAAATGCTTCACATACCTTGTAAGAAATAAATGAGATATTAGCTATTCAAAACTATGGAAAACATTGCATTTAAATATTTTTAAAGATAAATAGAAAATGAAAATGCACTAAGATTTCAAAATGGCATATGTCATCCGCTCTTTCCTGGTTTCACAAACAGAGAAGACATATTATCATAGACTTTTTAGACATCAATGGTTAGTACCACTTATGACAATGTATCAACCATAGCAAACTCATGACAAAAATAGAGACTTCGTTGTTAAATACCTCTCCAAAGTCTTCTTTATCTAATGCAGCCCTTTTGGATTTACTAGCCTTTGCTAAATTATCAGAAAATTAGAGTCATGTGAGTGCTTTTATGTGTTACTGTAAAGAATCATGAGAAATGATAAGTTGTTGTTATTGTTAGCCAATAAGTTCTAGAGTGGTTTGATATGTACCAGAGACCGAAGAAAATAGAAATAAGGTACCTAGGGATAGAATGCTGCTATAACCAAAATAAAATCAAACACTGTAAAATCCAACACTGGTTAAGGGAGGAAGAAACAGGTAGAGGCTGAAAGGTAGTAAGAAAACCTTTAGTGGAGCCAGGAATTACAGGAAAGAATTGTTTTGGGAGGCTGTAATGGTATAAAAATTGTAAAGCTATATACTGAGCTAACTTGAGAAATAGAAAATGAACTTGTGGTCCCAGCTAATAAGCTTTCCAGAAAAGCATGGAAAGTGTCAATTTAATTTTTTAGCTGTATATGATAAGATAAAAGAAGTATGAAATGAACTAAAGAAGGGATTGTTTAGTTTGCAAGGAGAACTGAGAAAAAAATAAGAAGTGCATAGGACATACAGTGTACGAAAATAATTTTGTTTCAAATATTCAGTGTCTCCCAGAGGTCTAACATTGTCAAAGTAAAAATCAGTCTTGAATTGTATTGAGTGTGATTGTAAAAACATTTGAGTGTCTTGGGAAGTTTTAGGCCCGAAACTATCACAAACAAAGGTGTTTCAAAAAATCACGAGGATGGTATTCCTCATTTATCTGGCATGACAAATGTAAAGAGAAATCTATTTCTTGAAAATTTATAGTTGTAATCTTTAGGGCATGGAGGTAAAATCCCAATAAGATTTAGAGAAATCCAAAAAGAGTTAAAAAGACTTTGCTACCAAATTGTCCATGCCTAAAATATAGTAGAAGATGTTGAGTATGAAAATGAACACTGTCCTTTGGGTCTTTAATTTTCTATGGCTAGTGAGAAGGCAAATAGTTACTCAGCAGTAATTTTTCCTAAGGAGTAAAAGACATTAAAAATATACTGACAATACTCAATACTAGTTTGAATGTGAGTCAACTGAGACTCTTAAACATTTTTCACTACAGTTTAAGTTCGCACAATCACTTGGGAGAATGTCTCCCCATTTCATATAACACCAAAAACCTACCTGTCCTATAACTCAGAAAATCTAGACTTTGGGACATAAGTGAAAACATCTACAGAAAATCTTGTATATTCGATTTGTTCATAGCAGATTTATTTGTCATAGTCTCAAACCAGAAACAGCTATTTAGTCCATTAGTTTGGAAATGAATTAGAGACAAGAGAAAGCAAAAAACGCAAATGCCTATGTTACAGTCATACAGTGGAATATTGCCAAATGAGGCGAATGAGTGTCAGACAGATACATGAAGATAGATGAGGCCTACAAGTACATTTAGTGAATGAAGCCTACCACAAAAGAGAATACATAGTTTGCTTATGTGAATGATTAAAATGGGCAAAACTACCTGTTTGTAGAAAGAATCAGAACAATAGGTACCTGTGTTTGGGTAGTGACTGGCAAGAGGCATAGAAGAACATATCTTTTGCCAGATCTTCTGTGTGTTTTGTATATACTAACGATATATTTTGCAGATAAGGAAATGAAGAAAAAAGCAAATGAATGAGCTCACTCCAGTATAATAGCTAGAAAGAGGTGGAAATGGAATGGCAGCCTTGGAAATTTTACTACAAAATCTTGGATCTTATCCACTCTTATTTTACTGCCTCTGGATATTATATCAAATATGTAAAAGTATATATCAACATATTTAAAATTAAAGGAAACCAATTTTATTTGTTAAATATATAAGTTCTTGTAGACATTAATTATATTTAAAAATTAAAATTCCTATGACTTATTCAGTATATATCTCTATGTGTGCCCTCTCTGTACATACCTAGATTTAGAAAGATACTCATAGCAATCCTACTTTTGACTCTGCATATTTAGAAACTCATGGGAATTTACATGAGTCAACATTACAACTTTCGAGTCTTCTGGTTATATTGAGGATGTACAAAATCAGAAAGATTATCATTCTTTCTGTAAAATTAATAGTATATAGAAAAATCAATATTAGATCGATGGATAGAATTTTCCCATTCAAGGCCATTAGAGTGGTAAGCACAAGGAAGTGTAAGATAAGAACAGGTACAGAGGAAAAAGAATAGGTAATTGAAATATAATCTAACACAAATTATTCAAGGTGAGTCACAGATTTTAAACAGAAAGAAATAAATAGAGTCAACTGGAATAACAGCTCACACAATAACCTATGTGTCATGGAGTTTCTAGAATAAAATACATATGGGTAGAGAATGGCAGGACATCTGTGCATAAGATGAAGCTCAGCGTGCCCTAAACTACATCATTAATAAGAAAATACATACCTTGATAATGATATTCATTTGGGGTTTTATAATGATGTCCTCTATTAAATTATGATGGTTTCTAGCACAAGATTAATTAATAGAATGAAAGTGATGATTAAAGGTGTCAACACATACTGGAGCAAGTAGGGGGAGCATTGGAATTCAGATTATGAGCATATCGGTATATAATGTAATTTGTTTCAGCTTGGTTTGTATTTGAATAAATGTGATGAAACATTGGAAAATAGACCAAACTACCAAAGTATTCATTTCATAAAATGAGATATTCTCAAAACAAAGAGAAAAAATGTAAATGTACTCAACACTGTTCTCAAGGTAATGCAAATGAAAACCATGATGGAATAGTATTACACCTAATTGAATGGCTAAAATTGAAAACAAGAAATGTCAAGGATTGGAGACAATGTTTAGCAACAGTAGCTTTAATACATTCAGGTTTAGATGTAAATGATACAATCATTTTAAAAGGCTTTTTTCAACTTTTGTTCTTACAAATACTTACCCATAACTCTGCATTTCACTCCTCAGTAAATTTCTAAAAAGAATAATACTTATGTGCGTAAAATATTTTATACCAGAATTTTTATTCTTTATATCCAAACAGAGAAGAAATGTGAGTGTTTTTCAATAGGGTACTAAATCTGTGATGTAGCTTAAGCAATGTACAAATTAACTTACATTGCTGCTAGTATGATAGGATTTCCTATAAAGAGAGCATTAACTGGGAAAGCCTGGAGGAAACTACCTATAGGAAAGAAAATGCTCTTTATTTTTATTTGTGTGGTGGTTACCTAAGTGCATTTATATGAACAAAGGATAAAAACAGAAAATTTTGTTAGATAAGAATTTTTAAATACTTTGGGATACATCATACTACATTCTTTATGTCTCAGAATCTTCATTTGAGCCTTCACTTATTCTCTCAATATATATAAGGTATTTTACTAAAGTTTTGCTGTGTATTAACAACTAACTGAATGAAAATTTTAAGAAAATAAGGTTTTAACTCAGTTTTCATGAATATTCTAATTTTGTAAAGAAAATAAAGGAACCTATAATGTATGATTAAATATTTTCTATACTAATAGTATTAAATTGCTTTTAGTACATCTTTTATGAGATGTGTGCTAATTGTAAAAACATAAAGGAAGGAGCAAGAAAGCATATTTAAAGTTGTACCTTAAACTTAGAACCATATGGTATTTTAAGAGAAAACTTTCAGAGAAAGAATCTAAAAATTTGATGTAACTTTTTCACCAAGAAAAATCATGCATCCTATCCTCAGAAAGAAGAGACTTCTTTGTTACAATTATATTCCTTCTTTATAGTCTGGAACATAAGATCCATCTTGAAATTTTCCTTTTCTCTGTCTTCTATTAAAATCTTCCAGAATAATTCTCATTTTTAAAAGTGGGATTCTCCCATGGCTTTTAATTTCCTTGCACTGTTTTTATTTTCAATGGAAGTTTCCCCTGCTCTGCAAATTGAATTACAGAGAAGGCTGGCTAAGTGCAAGAAAGGATGTTTTATGGCTCTTTTTCAGGGAATCCATTGTTAATGCATAATATTTTCAATTATTATTTGAAAAAGTGGCTTTAATGCTATATCATTTTGAAATAAAATGGAAACATGTTTATGCAGGCTATAAACCACCCTATCCTTAATTGAAGCATTAATAACTGCAGGGAGAATAAATAATTAAACTAAAAGTTCCAGCAGAATAAGGGTTAGACTTTAGTTTGAAATTTCTTTTTTAAAGTCCAAAGTAGTAAACTGCGTGGTTATAAACTCATGGCTCAAATAAAAAAATCAAGTCATGGAAAGCAAATATTGATCCTATAAAAAAAATCACATAAATAGAGGAAAGCTGAATCAAGAAGAAAGCTTGGCAAACATGTAAATATGCTAACAGTAGCTTTTTTCTTACCAAAGCCATAATGATGCTCTCTATACTTAAGAAACAAACTGCATTACTACCTGGAAAGTTCCCACTATGAAAATGTATATATAAAGGAAGAATGATCTAGTTAAACATATATCAAATAACGATACCAATCTTGGAAATCAGGATCAGGTCCTCCTTCCCCCGTGCTGAAAATAAAACACCAGAGAAACCCTGGGGCAAGAGTAGAAAGCAAGTTTTATTTAAGAGACAAAATGGTGGTGGGTGGGTGGAAGAGACTGGAGAGGAGCCTGGGACCCAGAGCCAGTGTCCATGGGAGTCACGATATCCTGCCCCTTTGTAGATTTTAGGTTTCCTTTCTTCTCATGCCTCCTCCTCTTCCTATCTTGCCTATGTGACCAAAAGACAGGAAAAGAGCCATCCAGAGGGTGATTACTTGTGTTGAAAAGTGAGATCCTCCCCCTCCCTTCAAGGTGTGAGCAACCCCAAAGGGATCCACATGTGATCGGGGCTTACACAGTGTCCAGGAAAGAACTGTTTCTTAATCCGTCAAGTTGTTCTTTCAACAACTGTTGAACAAATGTTCAGTAAATTGTACTGGGAGTAGGGCAGGGAACTTGATCAAGGCAAAGACGCAGCCAGAATATGAGGTCTTCAGAGCAGTTTCCATTCTCAGACGTTAGACAAATGAGAACGCTCCTCCTGAAAGGGTCACATCCATTAGAGATACGGGGGATTTTGGTTGTTGTTTTAGTTCCATTTATTACCAGCCTCTCTAGGAGTAAAGAAAACATTTCCTGATAATTTTGCGATGTCTTTTCCTTAATGTAAAAGAAATAGCAGGTAATATTTCACTGTCATGGAATTGCACTCTAGAGTTTAGAATGCTTTCTTTCAAATTAAATATTTTATTATGCTGGATGAAGTTTATGTCAGTTGGTAGCTTGAAATAAAAAAAAGTCATGTGATACAAGTGAATTCTCTGCCTGGCACATGGCACATGCCTGTAGTCCCAATGATTCTGTAGGCCAAGGCAGCAGGATCACAAGTTTGAGGCCTGTCTAGCCAATTTAGAGAGGCCCTGTCTCAAAATAAATAAATAACAAATAAAAGAAAAAATAAGTAAATAATAAAGGGCCGAGGATACACCTCAGTGGTAGGGAGCCCTTGGATTCTCTCCCCAGTATACCCCCCACCAAAATAAGTGAATTCTCCAGTAATTCTCAACACTCTTAGCCAAACCTCTCTAGCCAAAGTGCTTACTTTAACTCCAGTAATTTCACAGAAAGAATGGGAGTGCCCATTTGGCCTTTCCCAGATAAACAAGAAATATAATACAACTCCTGTAAATAAAAAAAGCAAAGTTTGTGTCCTTGCCACTAACCTTTTCATTGTAGTGCAAATTAACATGAAAGCAAAAGCTCTTACTGAGTTAGCATCAAATATTTTCTATGTATTCCTCATCTCTAGAGCCTTTCTTTTCTTTCTTCCTTCAAACCTCCACCAAAAGATTTCACTTCTGAAGTGAACATAAATTTATATTGCAAAACTGAAACACTATTATATTGCAGGCTGTCATTTTGTCACAGTAGAGCAAGGTTTTTCTTATGATGTGTAAGTAAAACAGAAGGTAAAATATTTATTTTTCTTACATGCAGTTTAGGGGAAATTACAAACTCTTTCACTTGCTCTTATTGTAAAGACTATATACATTTCTTCAACGTTTCCTACATGCTTTTTTATTCTTTCTTTAATATTTTATATTCAGAGTTTTAGATACTTCTGTTTTGAAATAGGAGTTCCCTAGGAAGATATGTATCTATCACATTTATTTTCTTTTGTACTTGGCGAATACATACTTCAAAATATTTCATGTGATTTTAAAATTTAGTATGTAAAGTAATCACATTGAGTTATTGAGAGCTATGCCAATGTACTCTTGACTTTTTTTTTTTTTTTTTTTGGCTGTGGGTAAAAAAGCACACTTTTACATTGCTGGTGGAGTTGCAAATTGGTACAGCCACTCTGGAAAGCAGTGTGGAGATTCCTCAGAAAACTTGGAATGGACCCACCATTTGACCCGGTTATTCTACTCTTTGGTTTATACCCAAAGGACTTAAAATTAGCCTACTATAGTAACACAGCCATATCAATGTTTATAGCAGCTCAATTCACAATAGTTGGACTGTGGAACCAACCAGGATGTCCTTCAACAGATGAACAGATAAAGAAGCTGTGGTATATATAGTTACTTTTCTAATACAGCTCTAATAAAAATCTGTAACTTAAAGTACTCATACATTTCCTAATTTAAATATCACCCATGTCATAAATTAATATTTGCACTCTTCTTTTCCTCTGCGCGACTGGAAAGTGTGTTATTTCAGGATGGATGAATTCCAGCAACCTACACTTCACTTCACCTTAGCATCAGTTTTTTTGAGTCATCAACCCCATTAAAACACTTTCGACTACAGGCAAATTTCCTTTTGCATCCTTGTCTCCTTTCCCTGCCTATCTAACAAATAATCTGTGTTCCATCATTGTAAAGAGATGTTTTCCTTAGTCTTACCTCTTGTCACTCTATCCTTCCACTTTTCTAATTAAGCACCCAGCCATCCATGTCTTCACCCATGTAACTGACTCTCCAGAAATTGTTTTTTTTTTTCGTTTATTTGTTTGTTTTGTTTTTGTTTTTTGGTTTTGAGGGGGAATGAACCCAGGGCCTTGTGACTACAAGGCAATCACTCTACCAACTGAGTTATATCCCCAAACCCAGAAACTGAGGTTTAAAGCCGGAGTTGCAAATGTCTATGAACTCAAAAGGAAAAGCAAAACTGTCTGCCCATCCTAACCATAGTAATTATACCCTCCCACTTTCAAATCGTTTTGCTTATTTTCTCACACCTAACGATCATATCTATTTTTACTCTCTCAGTCAATCTTGATCTTACAGTTTCACTTACAATGTAGAAGCCACCAAGCTTGGATTCCCAGATCTTTCATTCAGCAATTCTAAGCTACTCTGACTAATACACAAGTCTTTTCAAAACTTGAGCACGCCCTAACTCTTACCATGTCCCTCTCCACTGTATGCATTTGTAGGTTGGCAGATTGCTAGATTCAAAGACAATCAATGTGCTGAAGGTGCTGTTAGCATAATTGCACTATAAAGTCAGCAGCAGAAGTGGCCTCAGAAGACTTATTGAGCAAGTGACTGATTCTTATTGATGAAGGCAAGCATAGGAGCACTTAAAATAGTCTTGCAGAAATAGACTTGTGCTGTTTTAGTATGAATTATTAATCAAATAATCTATATGCCCTAACAGAGTACTTATTAGCTGTTATTTATTTTAACAAAATCATGAAAGATTTAATTAATGACAGTTGGTGGAATTTTCTTTTTAGCTTATGGTTGATAAAATCGTAATAAGACAGTCAATTAAAAACCAGAACTGTCATTTTTTATCCTTTAAGTATTTATGTCAATTACTGAATGTTTTAGATACAGCATATCATTAAACTTTTCCCAATCTGAGGTAGGTGCTGTCATTCCCACGATTTTGTTGATGAAGAAGCTGATGCTTAAAGATAGTACATATATCACCCAAGATTATTCTCCTGATAAGAAAGCACTCAAGGCCCTTCAGCCCAGAGGCAAAATTATTAGTATTTTCTTCTTGCTTCCATAGATAAAATTTGAAAATGCTTGTTTCACTTTTGTTACAAGGGGGGGAAGAAAACACCAGATATTTGCTCTTATTTAACTTAGAAAAGCCTCCATCCTGATTAGATAATTCTTTACGATAACTAACAATTGATCTTTTTATGTCAGTAATTGCTATATTCTCTTTCAGTGCAACCAGTAAACGCCTCTTAAATACTGTTTCACTCTAAACAATCTGCTGTCCTCAGGCAGACTCTGAAATGTAAATATCCCCATTAAAGTGAAGACATTACATAAGTTTCATGTTATCCGTTTCATTATCTGTTAAGTACCTAGGGATCTCCATCTCTCTCAATACTCTGATCTTTCTAAATTAAATTATCCTCCTTTAGGGACATAGCCTGATAAAAATGATTTAAGTAGCTCAAACAATTTGGGATCATTTCCTTTCCTACTTTGACTTCTATAAAAATAAGTGTCCTTTGTGTTCTTAAATTGAATTACTGATACCTGTAGACTTTGCTGTAGATGACTAAAATTAGAGCAATACCCTCTAGATATTTAGACAATCATTTTTTAACCTAATTTTTTTCCTTTACAGAATGCTTGTGATTCCTTGTACTTTTTTCTTTGTTTCACTATAATTTTTCTGCAATTTATGAAATGCTGTTTCTGGAGATATTATCAATAAATATTGTAAATTGAATTGTATCTTAGGTTTACCAATTTGTTTCTTATTTAGAAAGGTTTGGGGATAAAATCTCTTTTGAAGTGGAAAAAAACTCTTTTACAAAATCATCACAAAATATAGGTGGAAAATTGAGATATCCTGCTTTAGTTTAAGAAAAGTAATATGTATTTTTACTTCATTTGAATAACAGATGTATTTTCCAACAATTCCTGCCATTTACAGTTGATAAAGGGGACAAACTCATATACTTAAGAGCACTACTTCCTCTAGTGACCTTCAGACTTTATCACTGAGGGTAAAACAAATTCATTTAAGAGGTCCAATGGCAAATTTCCTATTTTGGCAGGAATATGCATTTATTTATTTAGTATTGGCAAACAAAAATTGTATACATTTATCACATGCAGCATTAGGTTTTCTTATATTTTCTGTTTTTAGATATACATAACAATAGGGTGTATTTTGACATATACACATGTATACACATGTATATGTGAAACATATTACAATTTTGATTCAATTCTTGTGTTTGAAAATGATGTGGAGTTACAATGGTTGTACATTCATATATAAGCATAGGAAAGTAATGTCTGATTCCTTCTACTGTTTTTCCTATTCTCATCCCCCTCCCTTCTCTTCATTCCCCTTTGTCTAATCCAGTGAATTTCTATACTTCCCTCCCTACCCTCCCTTGTTATGGTTAGCATCCACATATCAGAGAACATTCAACCTTGGTTTTTAGAGACTGTTTATTTCACTTAGCATGATATTCTCCAGTTCCATCCACTAACCAGCAAATGCCATAATTTCATTTTTCTTTACAGCTGTGTAATATTCCATTGCATTTATATACCACATTTCCTTTATCCATTCATCTGTTGCAGGGCACCTAGGTTGGTTCCAAACCCTGGCCATTGTGAATTGAGCTACTATAAACATTGATGTGACTGCACTACTGTACTGATTTTAAGACCTTTGGGTATAATCCAAGGAGTGGGATAACTGGGTCAAATTGTTTCATTTCAAATTTTCTAAGGAATCTCCACCCTGCTTTCCAGTGTGATTGCACCAGATTGCATTCCCACTAGCAAAGTATGACTGTACCTTTATCCCCACATCCTCACCAACATTTATTGTTACTTGTATTCTTGATAACTGCCATTCTGACCAGATTAAGATGAAATCTCAGTGTACTTTTAATTTGCATTTCTCTAATTGCTAGAGATGTTAAACATTTTTTCATATTTTTTGATAACTTATATTCTCCTATGATGGGCCTGTTCAGTTCCTTTATCCATTTACTGAGTGAGTTATTTGTATGTCTGTGTGTGTTTGTGTGTGTGTTAAATTTTTTGAGTTCTTTATATATCATGGATATTAATGCTCTATCTGAGGTGTAGGTGGTAAAGATTTTCTCCCATTCTATAGGTTCTCTCTTCATATTCTTGATTGTTGCTTTTGTTGAAAAGTTTAGTTTAATGCCATCTTATTTATTTATTCCTGATTTTACTTGTTGGGTTTTAGGACTTTTATGGAAGAATCAGTTCTTAAATCAACATGATGGAGAGTAAATTCTACTTTTTCTTCTAGTACATGCAGTGTCTTTGGTCATATGCCAAGGTCCTTGATCCACTTTGAGTTGAGTTTTGTGCAAGGTGAGATAGAGGGATTCAATTCAATCTCCTACATATGGATTTCCAGTTTTCCCAGAACCATTTGTTGAAGACGCTATCTTTTCTATAATGTATATTTACAGTGCCTCTGACTGGTATGAGATGACTGTATTTATTTGGGTATATCTCTGTGTATTCTGTTCTGTTCCATTGATCTTTATTTCTGTTTTTTTGTTTTGTTTTGGTTTGGTTTTTTTTGCCAATGCCATGCCATTTTTGTTACCATTGATTTGTAGTGTAATTTATGGGTCTGGTACTGTGATGTCACCTGCTTCATTTGTCTCGCTGAGAATTGCTTTGGCTAGTCTGGGCCTCTTATTTTTCCAAATTAATTTAATGACAGCTTTTTTATTTCTATGAAGAATATAATCAAAATTTTAATAGGAATTGAATTAAATCTGTATAGCGCTTTTGGTAGTATGGCTGTGTTGACAATGTTAATTCTGCCTATCCCAGATTATGGGAGATTTTTCCATCTTCTAAGGTTTTCTTCTATTTCTTTCCTTGGTGTTCTGTAGTTTTCATTGCAGAAGTCTTCCACCTCTTTTGTTAGATTAATTCCCAAATATTTTATTTTTTTCAAAGTTATTCTTATGAATGGGATAGTTTTCCTAATTTCTCTTTCAGCTGTTCCGTCATTGGCTTATAGGAATGCAATTGATTTACGAGTGCTAATTTTATATCCCAATTCTTTGCTGAATTTGTTTATGAGTTCAAGAAGCTTTTTGGTTGGGATTATTGGGTCTTCTAAATGTAGAATCTCATTATTGGCAAATGGATTTGTCTTTGTCTGGTTTTGGTATCAGTGTGTTACTAGTTTCATAGAATGAGTTTGGAAGGATACCCTCCTTTTTTATTTCATGGAATAATTTGAGGAGTATTGGTGTTACTTTTTTGAAGGTCTTATAGAACTCGACTGAGAATCTGTCTGGTCCTGGGCTTTTCTTTGTTGGTAGGCTTTTGATGGCATCTTCAATTTCATTGCTTGAAATTGATCTGTTTAAATTTTCTGTCTTCCTGGTTCAATTTGGGTAGGTCATAAACTGATAACAAATATAACTCTTTATAGTAATAAGGTAAAAATATTTTAATTTCTGCTGAATTTAAAAAAGTCTTAGTTATGCAATATTTAAACCATCCTTGCCATGGGATAAGATGTGAAGGGTTGTAATTTTTCTCAGCTATGACTTGCTAGCAGCTATGCTCCTATGTGTCCTGTTTCTGCTATTTCACACTGACAAAGAAGAATAATCTGTTAATTCAAAGCAAAACACAAAACCCATGCAGAAAAGTATACATGCACAAGAAAAATTAGGGAATGAATTTTATTATAAAAGTTTAAAATAAGTATGTTAAATATTAAATGAACCCTGTTTAATTGCTCAGATACTTTGCTTCTGTCTGTCTGTCTGTCTAGCTATCCATTTGTTATAATTAACTTGCACAGTTATGTTCATTTGCTACTTCATTTCCCAAGAAATAAATTCTTCTATGGATGATTGAACAATTAACATATTGATTCATATGTCACAAACACTTTCTTATTCCAAAAAAATAATGTAATTTAACTTAAATCTCAAAGCATATACTTCAAAGCAAACACTAACCCTTAGCAAATCCCACTGTATTAAACTAAATTAATAGATCTAACAGCTTGTGGATTAAAATGCAGCAATGTTTTTGAATCTTAGTCTAAAGATATGAACAAACTAACCACCAGGCATAAATGCATATTGATTATTTATGCTTCCTGAGATTTGGAAATTCATATTTTCCATTGATTATTTTTAGTCTTTTTTTTTTTTTTTTTGTTACTGGGGATTGAACCCAGCGGCAATCCACCACTGAGCCACATCCCCAGTCCTATTTTGTATTTTATTTAGAGACAGGGTCTCACTGAGTTGCTTAGGTCCTCACTAAGACCTTGCTGAGACTGGCTTTGAACTTGAGATCCTCCTGCCTCAGCCTCCCAAGTGCTGGGATTACAGGCATGTGCCACCATGCCCAGCTCTTTTTAGTCTCTTAAACCTTGTAGTTTGTTGAGTTTTTTTTTGTTTAAAGTACTTCTGGAACAAGGAATTTCCCTTTTAATATGACCACATTTATTATATATGTTCTTTGATATCTCTGAGATTTGTATTTAGCTTTTTGAAGGCTTTGAAGACACTCATCTTTAAAAGTATCTTCTGTATCTATTAGTCAATGATCAACACAAATAGTGATAACTCTGGTCTCAATATTTAAGAAAGATGTCAATTTATCAGTTATTTGGTACTGGATTGAATATTTCTGAATTAAAAAATAATCCTGAATGACATTTTAGTAAAGAAAATAAAATAATTGAGCTAAACAATAAGTGTGTGTTCTAGTTTTTATTAAACAATTATTTTTTTCTAAAATAATGATGTACATATGTCTCTCCTCACCATTTCTTGACTCATATCACCAAATTTTGTGAGTCTTTCTGAAAGCTGGTGAATCTCTCCCTCCTCCTGATCCTACTGCTATTACTCTAGTGTATGTTGTTATCACAAATTTTCCCCAACTAGTATTTTTTTCCCTCACTTCTTCTTCTGATTTTGGAATTATCTGTACTTTATGTCAACTCTTAATTTTTTATTCTATTTTTTGTTGTCAGAAAATTCTGACACAAACACATCTCTTCACTGCTTTCCAGAGTGACTGCACCAATTTGCAGTGTGTGAGTGTACCTTTTTGCCACATATTTGCCAATGTTTATTGTTATTTATATTCTTGATAATTGCCATTCTGAGTAGAATGAGATTAAAAACTCAGTGTACTTTGTTTAGTTTTAATTTTTTAAATTTAGATTCATTGTAAACAAATGGGGTACAGCTGTTATTTCTCTGGTGGTACATGAAGTAGAGTCACACAGTTTCTATAATTATACACATACATAGGGTAATGATGTTTGCCTCATTCTATTATCTTTCCCTCTCCCACCCCCTCCCCACCCCTCATATTCCTCTATACAATCCCTCCTTCCTCCATTCTTGCCTCCCCTCCCCCCCATTATGTATCATCATCCACTTAGCAGAGAAATCATTCAGCCTCTGGTTATTTGGGATTGGCTTATTTCATTCAGCATGATATTCTCCAACTCCATCCATTTATCTGCAAGTTTTATTCTTCTTTATAGCTGAGTAATATTCCATTGTATATATATATACCACCTTTTCTTTATGCATTCATCTATTTAAGGGCATCTAGGTTGGTTCCATAATCTAGATATTTTGAATTGACCTGCTATAAACATTGATATAGCTGTATCACTGTAGTATGTTGATTTTAAGTCTTTTGGGTATAGGCCTAGGAGTGGGATATCTGGGTCAAATGGTGGTTCCATTCCAAGTTTTCCAAAGAATCTCCATACATTTTTCAGAGTGGCTGCACCAATTTGCAACCCTATACATTTCCAAAGTATGAGTGCACCTTCTTCCCCACATCCTTGCCAACTGTTATTGCTTGTATTCTTGATAATAGACTTTCTAATTGGGGTGAGATGACATCTTAGGGTAGTTTTGATTTGCATTTCTCTTATTACTAGAGATGTTAAGCATTCTTTCATATATCTATTGATTGCTTGCAATCTTCTTCTGTGAAGTGTCTGCTCATTTCCTTAGCCCATTCATTGACTGGGTTATTTGCAATCTTGTTGTAAAGTGTTTTGAGTTCTTTATGAATTCTGGAGATTAGCATTCTATCTGAGGTGCATGTAGCAAAGATTTTCTCCCACTCTGTAGGCTCTCTCTTCACATTGTTGATTGTTTCTCAGTGTATTTTTTTAAAAAATTATTTGTTCTAATTAGTTACATATGACAGTGGAATGCATTTTGATACATTACACATAAATGGAGCATAACTTCTCATTCTTGTGGGGATTAGAGGTTCACTGGATTGGACAGGTGGTTGTGTAGGGAAGTGAGGGGAGTTGGAAATGGAGACAGCAGAATAAATCAGACATAACTTTGCGATGTTCATGTATGAATACATGATCAATGCAACTCCACATCATGTACAACCACAGAAACAGGAAGCTGTACTCCATGTATGTGTGATATGTCAAAATACATTCTACTGTCATGTATATCTAAAAAGAACAACAACAACGAAATATACATCTCTTTATTTCTTGGGGGGAATGATAAACACAAAACAAAACAAAAAATAATAAGAAAAAAAGTTGCCTTGGTTTACTCTTTCCTTCACAATTGATCCAAATAATAGGCTCCCAGCAGATACTTTTTTCTTTTCCATTCTTATAATTAGCATGCATGGGAGGCTTTTCGTATATTTTAATAAATTTGTTCTTGATCTGTTCCCTTTCATTAAGTTTGTTATATATTTAGTCTGCTTCATGGGCTCTGTGAGCCACTATAAAAAAGTGACCTGAATTTTATTTTAGAACCAAGAAGGTTATGTAAATATTTAAATTACATGTGTATTAATATTCATCATTTATCAAATGTATGCACAATATGCAACTGTCTTCCATTGTGAGCATATCTTTTCATTCCTTCCAAATCCATATTCCAAATTCCTTCTGCTGTTCAGCTAGGGTTTTTTTTTACCATAGTCTTTTTTATTACAGGGATTAAATCCAGGAGTGCTTAACCACTGAGCCCCAGCTTTTATTATTTATTTATTTATTTTGAGACAGGTCCTCACTAAGTTGCTTAGGACCTTGCTAATTTGGTAAGGCTGGTCTTGAACTTGGGATCCTCCTGCCTCAACCTCCTGATCACTGGAATTATAGGGGTACATCACTGCACTCAGCAACAGAGGAAATCAAGCTCCTGCATCTCCAAAATGACATGTCAATAAATTTTGTATTTTTATTATTACTAAGCAATGTTTTGGGGTATTCATAGGTGATGTGATTCATTTCTAGTGTCCAAGGAATTTCTAATCTAGTGTGGGGGATTTTCACAAGTATACCTATTATAAGATATGATTTTGTATTTACTTCAGTTTAAGTACAATTGCAGTTTCATGGGAGTATCAAGAAGCGAGGAAGAGAAAACTTCCAAATTTACTATCAGGGTGTCATAAAACAAAGAAGATTTGTGAAGTCTGATAAAGAAAGCTTAAAGAGCTGGATTTCCCTTGCCTCTGTTGACCTAACTCCATCCCTTGCTTTCAATCCACACTTAACATTCACTCCCTTGATTCTTTATTTCCTTAGTTGATAAGTTGACTAGTAAAATCGTGACTAGTAAAAACAGAGAACATGTAATCAGGTGGGAAAAAATATAGAATTGGGACTTAAACCAAGACTTTCTACTGCCACTGGAAAATCATATTTAGCATGCTTTAAAATTCCTGAGCAGTATAAAACATAAACTCTGAACTATTCATGTTACCTGGAAACATTCTTTCTAGTTTAAAATAGAGTGGGAAAAAAAGCAAGCAGACAAAAACTAAAGACTGAGATTGAGGAGAAACTATAGACTGAGAGGGAAAAAAAATTGTTTCCAATTTACAAAAGGGTATCTACTTTGAACTCCCCCAATTTTTGGAATCATTCATGTCACTAGCCATATATTTGCATAATTAATTAATATAATACCAGAAATATTCAATACTGATAAAACTGTGCCCATTTCATACAATGATCAGATGTAAAACTCCACTCTGATCATCTCAGCTGAGTGCATGTATCAATTCTAAACATCACTGAAATTGAAGAATGATTGCTTGCTTAAGTTGAACAAATCTCTGGCATAAAATTGTTGAGCATAATAACATCTGCAGCATCTGCAGATATGTCAGGGGCTTGACAAGCTAATTTTAGGTTTGAGGAGTTAGAGAGTTTATTATAGGCAATCTCCTACTACCACATCTCATTAGAGGTTAGGAAATTGAAGACTAAGGAGATTAAATTACTTTCTGAGATACCAAGGTAATTAGTAATAGAGTCAGGCTTTTATTTTCTAGTATCATTATATTTTGACCATACTTCAGTTGTAGAAGCAGATGCAGGACAAGAGTTGCTATCCCTTTTTATCCTTAGCCTGGTTGGTTGCAGGATAACTCCACCAGGTGAATGCTGACCAGGATGTCCTTGGGTACGTTATGTCTTTTTATAGTGTTCCCAGAATCTCCAAGCCATGTCTGTCCTGTTCCACCTCTAGGGTGGAAGAGAGTAATTTGTTCCACAGTGCTTCTTTATGTCTCTTAAAAAGGAAGTATTTTATTAAAAGGCAGCTTCAGAGATTGCCAAGACCATTTGCATTAAAATATTTTGTTCCCACTTACTTAAAAGCAACACGGTTAGTTTGTATTTTTCTCAACAATACGTGCATAATTTTCAGTATGAGACTTAGCTCTGATAAATGCAACCATAATGACTTTGCTTTTCTGATATGAAAGAACCTTCAAGGAATAACCAACACTCGATATATCCAGGGCATGGACATGGGACTGTGGTATTCCTTCCAGAGCTCTAGCCTGTGTCATGATCACTGCGAAGATGGATGTAATAATGAATATTAGTTTAGTCTTACTGTGTTTTAGTGTGGGGCGCCATCCTTATTTAGCAGAATCAGACTAGGTTGAACCATGTGATGCAGAGGTCTGGCTTCTAGGAACTGCCGGGAAGTATATGATGCTGCATGGGAGTGGTTCCCTGTCTCCTTGAATTTTCCCCTTAAGGGGATGGCTCCCCTAACTCCAGCCTATCCTGTCCATCAAAGAAGTTCCTCCCAGTCGTTAGGAGTCCCTTTTACCTCTCTGTCTATAAATAAAAGAGAGTTGGGCCATTCATGGTTGTAAAGAGGCCAGAGTAGGTATGGCCAGGACCTGTCAAACCCCCTCTCAAAAAAAGAGTATTGGCTCTTGTGTGTTTATTGAGTAGATAAGTTTTCTGGGTAACAGAAAAACAGCCAACATCCTCCTCTGGCAGTCAACCCTTTCTCCACATGGGACCTGGCAGAGTGGAGCATGACATTTTAGGAAACAGAAATAACTTTTTTCAAGGTAAGGGCTAATAATAAGGATATAACAAACAGTTCTGTGTCCTGGTGAGGAAATGAAATATTTCTATTTAGAATTAAATGATATACCTGGTGATCTAACAGCATGCTTGGCTACACTCATCTCCTGCCGTCCACTCTGAAATAGGTATTAATTCCATCCTACATTTTTTACTCCTCTGATGTGTGCTTCAGCTTCCCTCCGTGTCCACCCTTCTTTTGCCTTATAATGCCTTCTACATTTGGTGATTTTGCTATGTGAAATTTACACTCAAAACCTATTGCAATATTGATGCTGATTGGACTGTTAGTTGCCAAATATTTGGGAAGATTTAGTGCAGCAAAATCTTAATAAAAGGAGAACATCAGTTCTTTAATTTGTCAGTGATAATCTTTAAATTATATGTTGGTTTCTGGTTTCCAGTTTCCAGTCCCAGTAGAAAAGCTAATAATGATAAGAGGTTTAATTATGGCAGCACAAACATAATTGCAATGATCATAGTGATGGTAGCTAAGCTTTACCAAATGCTTCCTATTGTTAGGCACATTTCAAAGTGTATTGCATATATTTGGTTTCTCAATCTCAATGACAAATCTATGAATTTGGAAAAATTAACCCTGATTTTTGAGTGAGCACTGAGATTTTAAGGATTTTGTCAAAAACAGCATAAATATTAAAGAATGGCATTTGTTTTTCTTCCTATTTTTTTAAGAGAGGAATTTTGAGCTTTGAACCCAATATATATTTGGCACTCTCCCAGATTCACAAGTATATAAAACTAATTAAATCACTTTGCAATCTATTCAGATGCATATAATAAGTAGAAGCATGGTACTCAAGTACTTATGCTTACTTTTCTCAGTTGTGTAATGTCTGTGGAAACACAACTGCAAGTATCTATAAATTCTTTTTGTTAATTTTTATTTGTTGTTTTTAGTTGCACATGACTATAGAATGGATTGTGATGTATTTATACAAATAAAATAGAATAGAAATGAATATATCTTATTCTAATTAGGATCCCAGTCTTGTGGATGTACATGATTTCAAGATTCACTGATAAAAATGGTAACAAGATTGGGGTATAGAATGGCTGTTTGTTGAAGATTTCGTTGGCATCTCTTTTCGATGTGAAGCAGCACCACTTCTTTTATGGGATAATCCATCCACCACATCCTGTGTGGTTTTTGTTTCATTGGAAATTATATGACCACAGTAAAAGGCTTGTGATGCAGGCCTGTAAGCTGTGAGGAAATGGTGGAACTCCCACTGGAACTCCCACTAAGCGCAGCTTCAGGTGATAGCATTTGGAGAAAGCATATTTATAGTCAATCCAATGGAGTTAAGGATTAAGTGAAAAGAATGGCAGAACGAGGGAGGACGGGTGGAGAGAGATAGATGATACTAATAAACATGGGTCTTGGTTCAGATTTCATATAACTTCTCCTTTTGCCTAAGCAGGTTGAAATCTAGTTTCTTTCAAATATAATAGAATTGTGAGAATGACATGGAGCTGAACTGTCCTGCAGCAACATGAGAACATGTGTACAGTTCAAATTGAAATGTCATCTCAATTTACTTTCTATATTAGTGATAATACTGTCAAGGATTAATCAAACACGTTATTACAAATTGGCGAATATTCTCTTTAGTAGCAGGAAATAGTAAAAACACAGGGTAAACAGAATTTGATATGGTATTTATTAAATCTTAAACCAACTACAAATATATTTTTGAAATAAAAAGGAGTATGTGAAGTTAAGGATAATGTATTTGTATTATTAATTGTTTTATTTTATGTTACTTTTTAAAAATGAAGAACACAAAGTATCCCTTAGTTTGGTAAATAAAATTGGTCTACTTTTTTCTTTCACTCTTTAAGAAAAATTTATTGCTTGCCACCCAGTCTTAAACTATAATCGTACTTACATTATTATTTCTCTGATATTACTTATCTGGATTTTTTGTGAGCATTTTTGTTTTATTTGTAAGTTCCTTTCTATATTTACCTTTCTATGTCTGGCTTATCTTACTTAGCGTAATGTCCTCCAGATTCATCTTTCTTTGTTCCAAGAGGCAGAATTAACCTTCTTTTCTTAAGGCACATATACCACATTTCCTCCAACCATTCATCAGTTGTTGATAGACAGTTAGGTGACTCCTACCTTGCCTATTGTGAATAATACTACAATAAACATTGGAGTACAGACAGGTCTTTGTCATGTTGATTTCCGTGTCTTTGAATATATAGTCACAAATGAGATTGTTGGATAGTTTAGTATGCATATCTCAAAATTTGAGGGAGTACATTTCCAATATTTCACCTCAGAAAGATAAGTGAGGTTTGTAATATGTTCATCAGCTTGATTTAATCCTTCCTCATTGTATCCAGATTATCAAAAGTTCACATGGCATGATATTTTAATTGAAATGCTATTAATAAAATTGAAATAAAAAATAAATTTTAAATCTCTATAGGGAGGAAAAAATCTATGTAGACTATGGAATAACATAATGCATTGGAAATCAAGAAAATGCGTCTAATTTTGTTTCTACCAAGTCACCTTGTGAGGTAGTTAATGTTTGGTTATTTTCATTGTTTTTGATAATACAACATAGAAATCAATTTGCAGAGTAAAGCATTGTTTATTAATTAATTCACAGTTTCACTTAGGCATCTGATACAGTATCTCATGCAGCATTGATCAACAACAAAATTCCTAAACAGATGAGCTCTAAGAGAGTCTATGGAAAAGAAAATGTAAATAACATACACCAATCAGTTAACTAATAATACATGAGAACAAGAAAAATGCATATACGCTTCCATTAATTTCCCACTCAGGGATTTATGAAGCATAAGTAGAAAATAATGCACAGTATAATATCTTTTTCTAGTCCTCAATGAAGCATTCAAGTAGGATATTTTTCCCCCCTCAAGCTATTGTTTTACCACAAGAAACAATCTTATCTAATTAGTGTTCATTACTATCTAAACATCAGTAACTGTCCATGGAACTGGGATTAGAGAAATTCTCTGATTCATTTCCAGAGAACATGATCAATGAATACAGAGATGGGAGTTTGAGAATTCCTCTTTCTGGCAAATAAAATATTATTACTTGTAACTCATCTGCCACAAGCTTGTATTCTGAAACCCTTGACAGTTTAAATGTTTGTTTTCTAAAATTGATTGAATCTGCTTTAAAATTTTAATCCAAATTGTCTTCTAATTTGATTTTAGAAGTATTTGGTTTTGTTATATTTTTGCTAAATTCAAAATTTGGCATATTCTATTTCCAAAGTTTTTCAGAAGTACTAATCATCCCTATGAAATGAAATTTACTATGTCTGGTTATTTACATTAAAATAAACAAATAAATGAAAGTTAACGTAACTTTCTATAGTATCTAATAAGAAAACAGGTTCTGTGGCAAAATCATTTTCCCCAATTCATTTCAATTTGCCATCTGAAATCAGAGAACATCAACTCACAATCTTGGTGTCAGACATGTTGAAGTATTTGCTACTTTATTTTGACAACCATGCTTCTTGTGAAAATTGAGAGGTAAACTATTCATTACTAAGTTCAGTGGTTTTATTATTCAATGAAACAGTAGAAAAATTATGCAGTTATCATAGTTTTCTGTCAAACCATTCAGGAATTTGTTGCTTTGAAATGACTTTCACATTACTCCTGTGCACAAGGTTTTGTCATAAATCCAATTTTAGTCAATTTCTGCTTTCTTGGCATTGATACTAATAAATATTGCCAACTCCTGATAGTCTCCATTAGTGAAGTACAATATTAATGTAGATTATCCAAAAGAGTGGCATAATAATCATGTCCGATGCTTTAGAAAACTGTTCCCACAATATTTCTTTCATGGATCTTATTTTACTCAGGTGATTATATTAATTAAGCTGTGTGCCCTTGACATAGAACAATGATGTAGAATATAAGGCTAGAAATACTCTGTGTGATCAGGATATCCAATATGAAATTAAATTTTTTTGCATATTATCTCCTTTAACAATAAATATCAAAACATGCAATTTACATATGTCAAACAACATCACACATAAACTTTCTTTAAAACACACAGTATAATGAAAAGAGGAATTCATCAGAGCACTGAACCTCTGGAGCTTTTCCAATGCTGTCTGTTATCTCTCTGATCTTGTAGGGCTAAAGAAAAGTCATATACTATGCATTGATTCTCTAGGCATTGGTCTCCCTCAGTGTCCTAGATATTTGTGTAATATCAGTGTGTCACACAAACCCCACGCGACAAAAATACTATCTTATTTTATTGAAATTTGACACTCTTACCAGGTCTATAATTAGGAGAGAGTGCAGAAGCAATGCTTATGTAAGTGTACCTGATAGTGTATCTGCCAAATTCATGAAAGAAGTTTTCATCCAATGGTCATTGAGACATAAATAATCGAAATGTATCTTTGAGATATGGATTGGCTCCATATCTCAGGGGTAGATTTGAAAGAAAACTTTCTTTTCCTATATGCATCTTCAATCTAGCCATATATCAAAATCATTGCGGCTCCCAATTTCTTTCACCTAATACCATCACCTACCTGTACTTCAAGAAATCTCTCCTACTACATATGATGATGTCTTGATTCCCAATTTGTTCTCTTGAGAGAAGTGAGCAAAAGTATGTTCAAGAATTCAAATTGCTTTTGTATTTCCTTGTCTAAAACATTTTAGAGTATTTAGATTTCTGTTGAGGTAAAATTCCAATTAATTTACTTTGTCTTTGTGGTCCCATATAATCTTGCACTTTGTAAGGTGTTCTACACTTCTTGTCTTGTTTTATGTGCTGTAGTGATATGATCTTCTTCCAACTACTCAAAGAACTATCCTCCTTACCACCTGATTGGCCTTAGACATAACATTCTTTCACTTACAGCATTTCTATGGTTCTTTCCTTGGATAACTACATCTCATTCTCCAAGTTTCAAGATACAACTAGCATTACAATGATAAAAGAGATGTCAGGGCTGATAGATTTAGCAAGTTGACATCGGTAAGATGCTACATTATTGTAGTCATTTGGAACTAGTACTAGCTCTCAAAGATCAGTTAAGTATAGTAAATGAATATAATTTAAACACAGATATGGCATGGTTCCACTGTGAGCAAATCATAAATCTATGTTATTGAAACATTTAACAACTGAAAGGAAATGACTCCTCTGGAAATTATGTTTTACACTGTAGCATATCATTCCTGACTATTTTCTGCTTACTTTCACATTTTATATAAAACTGGTTAATAATATTTATACTATTTCCAAAATAACTTTTAAAAAGTAATTGAAAGTATTAAATAGAAATGTATATTTCCATATATGAAAGATCACACCAAAATACAGTTTCATTTTTGTACAGTTGAAAGAAAATGTTATAGTATATTTAACCCTGTTTTGGTGGAAAATTTTCTCCAAAATTGTGTTATTTTAACAATATCGATTATTCTTATAAGTAAATAATTTTCAATAGACTTATTCATTACTATCTGGATAAAAGTATATAGTCATTTTAAAGCTATTGTTAATTATAATACTAATTTATATCCTACTCAATAGATTATAACATAATTGTGAATCATTTAAATTTTCTAACTCATGCCTCTGAGTTATTTGCAGAAGGTTGATCAAAATGCAAAGAAAGAATAACACTAAATTGCAGTATTATTTTAAGGAAAATGTGTTAAATATCCTGATATTTTATATCCCTTCCCATAGCATATCAAGCATAAAATGCATAATGCCATAATAATTCATGTAACACTTTTGACGGCTGTGAGATTATAAAGTTGAATTGGTATGTTATAATTCAAAGAAACCACCAATAGTTTACTAACTACCCAGGGTTGAATTAACTTGATGATTTAGCCAAAGTCTCAGATCCTCTAATCTCAAAATCTAATTTTTAATAAATGTTAACCAAAAAAATCCATATTCATTGTTTGTCAGGATTCTTGAATTCACAATTTTGAGTAATGATTGAAGCCATTTTCCATTTTACATTATTAAGAATTTACTAACACATAGGCCTTGTTGAACTGCATAATCTATATGACTAATTGAGATGTTACATTAATAAATCATGCTATTACGAATTTTATTTTGCACTGAGAAGGGGTATAAATTTCAATGTATAGATAATCAATGATCTTATAGTTCTAAGATTTATAACATTTTATTTTAATAATGAGTTGAATGTTTTAAATTTTCATGTCTTTTGGGATGCAAGATTATTCATTTAGTCCAGATGATTTCTGCTACTAAACATAGGCATGGATATTATTTAACTTTTCTACTTAAAAGGTAGATTGATGAATTTTTCAAAGTGATCATCAATTGAGACTCCTCTACCTCTGTGTGAATAGACTTAACTGAGATTCAGTATCTAGAATTATAGTTAGTAATATTTTCTGAGTTTTGTTTAAATTTTGACATAGAAAAAATAAATATCTGAGATATATATATATTTGTATAAATTAAACTTCAATTTATTGTTATATCAAATGGTATGGTTAGACATTATTTTCACCAGATTGAGAATTTTATTAGGTTGGATATAAAAATGAATGGTTACTATCATGTATAACTAAAATGAACAAATAATAATAATAAAAGTGCATAACTGGTGTGATAGGCTGACTCTAAAACTGGCTGTCATTATCTCAAATCCCTGTGTTCCCACTCTTTCATGACCTCCTCCCCTCAGAGAGTTCACAGGTCCTGTGATGTGCTTCCAATGTGTGGAAAGCAACAGAGGGATTTTATGTACACAACATGAGATTACCTTATATAAAATTGTAGCATTCATTTTGCTGGAGTCAAACCTGGGCCTAAAAGCACCCCCCATCTGAAAGCCCACAAAATAAAGAAGTCTCCAACACCCACAAGGAAATAAATTCTGCCAAGAGTTGGAATGAACTCAGAAGCAAAATATTTCCAGTTGACCCTCAGATGAAGTTAAACTCAAATATACAACTTTCACCAATGCCTTACTTGCAGCCTTGCATAGGACTCAGCAAGGCAATTCTCAAACTCCTGATCAGAAACTGTAAGAAAAAAAATACATGACATTTTAGTAGGTAAGTTTGGATAATTGTTTTTGAACAGCAGTATAAACTATTAGACATGGTTTGTAAATATCCTTAAAGGGAAGTAAAGTGATGATCCTTTACCCTTCAGCACAGTAACTCTCTTACAAAATTCCTTTAGATGTCAGCCTGGAGAGCATAGTAAACATCCTAACTCAGTGTCAAGAGAGAAAACAGAAATTTCATGTATGTTTCTTGCATGAAAATTTGCAAAGGCAAACATTCCAAATGGCAGGTCGGTTTTTGATTCAGATGATCCTTGCAGAAATACTTTCCTTTTCCTTCCTCCATCCCTCCTTCCCCCGCTTCCTTCCTTTATTCCTTCATTGCTTGCTTGCTTCCTTCCTTCCTTCCTTCCTTCCTTTCCTGGTACTAGGCATGAAAACAAGGGATGCTTTACGACTGAGATCCTTAGTCATTTTTTAAAACTTTTCATTTTTTATTTCCTGTTTTGAGACAGCATCTTGATAAATTGCTGTGAGTCTAGCTAGGTTGTCCAGTCTGGCCTCAAACTTTCTATCCTCCTGACTCAGCCACTCCAGTCACTGGGATTATAGGCCTGGGCCACTTTGCCTAGACACTTTTCATTTAACATTCTCCTGAATAAGTGGCTGTGGAGATTTTTTTAAATTTAAAAATGGTTAACAAATTATCTAGATGCAATTATAAGAAACAATTGTTCAAAATAAATATTGTCAGATGTGCTATACATCACAATTATTTAAAGAAAAAAATCATGTAAGTGAAGGCAGATGAGAACACTGGTAAAATTTCAGTATGTACTGAGTAAAGAATGTAAACTGAGAATAAAGAAGCAGTAGGGGATCATTTTCCATGTGCTGTTTGAGGTTAATAATATGCCTATATATCAAAAAGCATTTTCTATCATTCCTTGAATGTTTTCTTTTTCTGTTGCCGAAATATTAGATTTCCAGAATGCTGCCCATACTTTGTGGGATCAGCATCAATTCCCTCTCTTAGATGCACTGAAGTGGAGCCCTTTATCATTACAGATTTAGGGCAGTGAGCAAGTCTGCACTAATCTCCACAGTGCAGAAAGCGGCATATCCTTATGGGCACCGAATGCAGACACCAGCCGAGTGGCATCTACAAAGCACCATTAAAAAGGAGAATTGCATGTAAAGCTTAGGGATTTATGATTTCCTGAAGAAAACCATTTTTCCTCACAACTCTGTTTTTTTAACATCTGCTGTTTCTGCTTCCCAGCATTCCTTCTGCTTTGTTCATCTGAGAATCACAAACACAAATAAGTTATTCTTATTTTCTTCATGTATAGTTAGGTATATGTTTTCTTATATATCCACTAAACATCACCCCCTGCAGTTTATATCCAAATTCATTCCAGTATTTATAGTAGTACATTGAAAATTTCCAGAGGGGTTTTCTATATGGTGGAATAGAGAGGTCACTTTCTTGGCTGCTCCATAGAGTGAAACCAGGAAAGCAGACAAGCAGCTTCTCAACAAGGTGGGTGAAAAAAAGAAGGGAGGATGTTACTGGAATTTTAACTGGATATTCAAAGCAGAATGATGAATCAGGAAGTTGGTTATAATAAAATAAGGAAGAAATCCTCACCAGCACAGGTAGTGCAGCTGAGCTGGAAGCATCAGCCTGAGAGGTCCCTCAGTGAGCATAGTAGAGGGATAAAGGAATTAAAGGAACCCAAATTTGGGGAAGGACAGAGGCGTGTCTGGGTACAGAATGTTTAGATATCAAGGGCATTGCAGAGGAAAAATGCACTGCACAATATCCGTATGTGGGGAAAGAAGCACCATCTCTCCAGGTGTCATGCAGAGGACAAAGGAAGGAACCCTTTTGCAGCCACTCCATGGGGGCTGCCATCTGAGGGGACCAATTCCTGGCAAACTCAGGTTTGGCCTGAAATGTAGGCTTGGTAAACATGCACTGCATGACACAGAGTAAGCTTAAGAGACAGGAGAAAATCAAACATGGAGAGAGGTTTATATAGGGATTACTATTGTGGAAACCCATCTGGCTCTACCCATCTCCCTCTAATCTGACTGCTTGCAGGACAAGTCGGGAGAGATATCTGGCTCAGGAAGGGCAGGGATGGGAGAGATGGTTTGGAAACTGAACCTGAGAGTTAGAAAACATGTGGTCTGAATGTGACTTAGGGGACTAAGAATTGGGTCCCTCTCCACATGAGTGGAACCCAGGGGAGATCCCTGTGATACAGTTCTCCAGCATTTATCAGTAAGTACTGGGCAATGGAGGTGCTCTGATTTAAAATCTCCAGCCCAACTGGCATTCAGGGAAGCCTGGAGCCCACCTAGGCCTAAACCCTGCCACCCAGAATTCCTCCTACAGGGTTACCTCTGTCACTCCAGCAATCCAGAGGTTGGAGCATCACATTCCAGATGACCTCACCTAAAACTGTTGAGAAGAGAAACTGAGAATCTATTGAATTCCAATGGAAAGAATAAACTTTTCATCAAGATCTTTTTTTTAAATTCTTTTTCTCTATTAATTGTGACCTTAATGGTACATGAACATTTGTACATATTCATATTTGTTTTTTTCTCATTTCTAGCAATTTTGAAGCCAGTTATTTTTCATTAGTTTTTTGTGAACTAGGATGTTTGATTACTATATTTTAGTTTTGTTTTGTATTCTTTTATTTTTATTTTTAATTTTTTAATATATACATATATTTTTCTTCTGTTTCCCTTGATTTTCTCTTGCTAACAATCTCTATTATTCTCTCTTTCACTTTTCCTTTAATTTTTTACTTCTTATTCTTCTCCTCCCTCATAATCATCACAACCTATATCACTTCTGTTCTCTCCCTGTCCACCGTTTGAAATTATAAACACTTTTGCAAACTTTCTGTTTTTGTTGTAGGCAATAACTGATCATATCATTTTTGTTTATTGTGATAATTAAATTATCAACATCATAGTAGGAAATATTTGGTTTAATGCTGTATATTGCATGCATTGGTGGTTGTTATTATTTGTTCCCCCTAAACAGTGAGGTACTAGAAACCTTCAGGGACCCTACAAGCACACACAGTAAAAACTCTACTGCCTCAAAACCTGTTAGATGGGCAGAAGAACAAACAAGATGAAAAAGCAAGGGAATAAATCACTTCAAACAAACCAAGATACTCCAATAACAGAATCCAACACCACCACAGTGGAAGAAATGCCAGAGAAGGAGTTTAGAATGTACATAAGCTGATCTGTGAAGTAAAGGATGGTATAAAAAATGAAATCAGAGAGAAAACACAGGAAGTAAAATATCACTTTGATAAAGAGACAAAGATTCTGAAAAAAAAAAACCAGTAATTGTCAAAATGAAGGAAACAATAAAAAATTTAAAAATTCAATAGCAAGCATCACCAACATACTAGAATACTTGGAAGATAGAACCTCAGGCAATGAAGACAAAATATACAATTTTGAAAACAATGTTGACCAGAGAGAAAATATGTTAAGAAATAATGAACAGAACTTCCAAGAACTTCCAAGAACTATGGGATAACATGAAAAGACCAAATTTAAGAATTATCAGGATAGATGAAGGTGTGGAGATACAAACCAAAGGAATGCACAACCTTTTCAGTGAAATAATATCAGAAAATTTCTCAAATCTAAAGGATGAAATGGAAAATCAAATACAACAGACTTACAGGACCCCAAATCCTCATTACAACAGACCCACATCAAGGCACATTATAAAGAAAATGCCTAGCATACAGAATGAGGATAGAATTTTAAAGACTGAGAGAGAAAAGCATCAGATTACATATAGGGGAAAACTAATTTGAATATCAGCTGCTTTCTCAACCCAGACCCTCAAAGCTAGGATGTCCTGGAATAACATAAACCAAGCTCTGAAAGAAAATGGATGCCGACCAAGAACTCTATATCCAGCAAAATTAAGCTTCAGACATGAAGATGAAATGAAAACTTTCCATGACAAAAAAAAAGGTTAAAAGAATTCACAACTAGAAAACCTACACTACAGAACATTCTCACCAAAATATTCCATGAAGCTGAAATGAATTAAAAAAAGAAAGTCAAAACCAGCAGAGGGAGGAACTACACTAGAGGAATAGTCAATCAAAGAAAAACTAATTCAAATTAAAAGCTAGAAATAAGCACAGATGTCCTGGAGTACAAATCATATTCAATAATATCCTTGAACATTAATGGCCTACATTCCTCAATCAAAAGACACAGACAGGCAGATTGGGTTAAAAAACAAGAACCAATAATATGCTGTCTCCAAAAGACTCATCTCATAGGCAAAGACATCCACAGACTGAAGGTGAAAGGATGGGAAAAAAAACATAACGCTTATATGAATTACATAAACAAGCAGGGATTTCTATCCTCATATCTGATAAAATGGACTTTAAGCCAAAGTTAATCACAAAGGACAAAGAAGGCCATTTTGTACTGCTTAAGGGAATTATACATCAAGACATAAAAATCATAAATATTTATGTCTGAAACAATGGAGCCTCTATGTACATCAAACGCTTCTCAATTTCAAGAATCAAATACACCACAACACAATAATACTGGATAACTTTAATGTGCCTTTGTCACCACTGGATTGATCCTCCAAACAAAAACTAAATAAAAAAGCTATAGAAGTAAAAACTACAATTGATAATCTAGACTTAACAGACATCTAGAATATTCCAATGACTAATTACACTTTCTTCTCAGCAGCACACAGATCCTTCTCTAAAATAGACCATGTTATGCAAGCTATCACATATGTTGGCACACAATTGCAATTTTACCTTAATATGGTTTTAGCATCTGTAGGGTTATTTTGATAGCTCCCTTTCCATGATATTAATTTTAGTGTCCTTGCTTTTTTCATGATTAGACTTGTTTGATAGTTATCAAATTTTAGCTGTATTATTTATTCTATATTTCATATATTTCTGCTCCTACTCTTACTTTTTTCCTTCCTACTACATAATTTGAAAACAATTTGATTGTTTTTCTTGCTTCTTTGTGATAGAAGTACTTTAAGTTATAAAGGTTCATCAGAGTACCAGAGATCATGATATATTAAATTTTTGTTATCACTTAGTTCAAAGCACTTTTATTTACTTTTCTTGTGGCTTCTTCTTTGACCTCTGAGATATTTTTATGTGTACCATTTAATTTTGAAATAGTCAAGGTTCTGTATATCTTAAGGTGATTGATTTCTAATGTAATACATCGCACAGAAAACACAGTCTGTATGATTTCAAATTTTAAAAAAGTAATGGAAATGCTTTTTATATTGATCATATTGGTTACATACATGTTAATACTGACCAAATTGCATAACTCAAATATGTGCATTTTATAGTACTTAAATTTTTCCTCAATAAAGCTATGAAAACAAAAAAATAAGTAAAAAATTAAAACCATCAATAAATCAATAAAAAGAAGATTTTAAATTCCCTTGATTGTAAAAAAATATAAGAAGCTTCATTTTTTTTTTTTTAAAAAAGAAGTCTCCACCTTTAGCACAGATCTCTCTGCCCTTGGCTCTTAGTAGGTATTCAGTACATATTTGTTTTTTAAATATTCTTCTTGATTGGAAGTTTGCTGTACAGAAAGTTAGAGTTCATACAAGTCATATCTGGACACTTTAAATTGTGGAATTTAGAGGTAGGTCCTTTGGTGGTGAATAGTGGTCTTATTTTTAATATCCCCGAGAACTCTATCATCCTTTCCATTATGAGCAGACTCGGGGAGAAGACAGTTGTTCATGAAACAGGAAGAGAGCTCTCACCCACTAATGCCTGGCACCTTCATCTTCTACTTTTCAGGCTCTAGAACATTGAGAAATAAATTGTTGTTTATATCTACACAGTATATGGCCTTTCGTTGTAGCAGCAGGAATAGACCTAATATATTTTAAAGAGATTTTTAATATTTGAGTATATACACATACAAATTTTGGAATATACTCAAATTTGTAGTTTTTTTAAAAGTCAAATAGTTGTAGAAAGTTTTTAAAAATTTGGCTTTCAATCTCCTATTTTATTTCTTTATTCATGTACCTGAAAATGAAAAGGATCATTGCATTTTCCAAAAATTTAGGAGGATTGAAAAGTAAAAATTTTGTGAGAAAATTCTCACCAGTAGCTTTCAGTTGTAGAAGTGAAGACTTGTACAGGGAAATGAAGACAGTAAACCAATATCTCAAAAGAATCTTTTATAAAACAGGATAAACATCACATTATTCTCCAATGTGCTTCTAAGAAACAAACAGTTCAGATTTTTATAATTTTGTAACTGGAATGTAGAAGCAGATTCATTTAATAACTACACCATGTGATTTTTATGTGTATTTTGGGTAAATAATTGTTGCGTTTTCTCATTATAAATACTCATTGTTGACAATGTGAATACATATGGAAAGATTTTTTTAGAGCAAAACAGGAAATTCAATAAGTTAACCTTCTAAAAATAAGCATTTTTATATTCCCAATTATTTATTTCCATAAGTCATATAAATGCATGATCTTATTTGTTTATTTGTTTGCTTATTAGTAGTGCTGAGGAGTGAATCCATGCTAGGTAGGTGCTCTACCACCAAGGTACATCTATATATAGCCCTAGCACTTTTGAACACTAGAGATAACAAGGGACAAACATTATTTACTATAATGTTTGTTTATTATAATGCGCAACATTATAATACACTGTGAACATTTTCCTATCTTTAAATTAATATATTAAATTTATTTATGAAATATTTTCTAGGGTTATTTATATGAAAATGATTTTGAATGTTCTTTTTGATTGAGGGACTTTAAAAAATCAAACACATTTTTATTATCTCCAAGGAGGAATGCACACATAAAGAAAATGAAATGATACAAAGTGACTAGTTTTGTGAGAAAATGCACACACATTGTTATGTAAGACACTATATATTTTAAAATGTGAAAATCATCAACAAATACCAAACTATAAGGTATGTTGCCAAGTTTACGAGTTTTTAAGTTGTAGTGATTGGATAAATCCCTATTCAGTTTCCATCTCATATTATAATGAAAATAAAAGCCAAAAACAGTGCTATTTCTCTTTAGTAACTCATTTTCAAAATACTATGCTTATAACAAAATTTTTCAAATGGGAACATTATTTTAAACCACTTTCTTCTTAATATTTTGAGATATATTAATTTTCTATATTCAGTAACATACTGTTCTGATTTTTCCAGGACTGAAGAAATTCCAAAGCTATGGAACTTTGTTAAAATTAGGGTAGTCTTGGAGAAAATGAGGCAATTGATCAGCCTATTACTATGTGAGTGTTCTTTCCTTCTCAATGTTTCACGGCAGGAAACTCTCCTCAAATTTCTAATTTCCTCTTTTCCTTTGTCAAGAGATATCCTGTATTTTCCATCTCCTTACACAGTTGAATGAAACCATAGATATAAATGGAAGTAACGTTGGCAATATGCAGGCAGACCTGGCACTTTGAGGCATTCCACCTGTATTCCTTCATACCCTGTCTGCCTTTTGACTGACCGGAATGAGGAAAGCCATAGCAACCATGCAAGTCTTGTTGGGTACACCTTGAGTAGCCTGGGTTCCTGAATGAATGAATAGAACAGAACCTTCCCTCTAATAAGCAGCATCACTTTGGACTCCTCTGTTCAGATCCTGTAATATACTTCTCATGTGCAGAAATAAACTTCTATTGTGTTTTAACTATGAATTCTAGGTCAATTTCTTACAGTAGTTAGAGATAGCATGCTGGATATAGTATTTCATTATTTGTATATTTACTCAGTTGTTTTTTGAGGTTCACATATGAGGAAGGCTGAGCTGATATTGCTATAGCAACTTTTGGAGTTTTAAGTGAAATGAACAAAATCAAGTAGATGGAAAAAATAGTAGGTGGAATTGAAAAGAAGCTTGTTACATATTGGTAGTTAGGCCAGAGTATCAAGGTTAAAAGCTGTTATTCTTTATGGGTTAGGAAAGTATCACAGTGGAATTTTATTTGTAGTAACAAGAATAAGAGCAAGATAATAGCCAAAAATCATTGGCATCTCAGTTTTATATATTTATTTTTAACATAAAAATATGTACAATTGTATCTGTATACTTCATGAATTGGCTATTAAATTAGATTTAAAATACAGTTGTTCAAAAAATAAATCCCCCTGATAAATGCCACAACCGACCATAACCATGGAATTGTAAAGTTTAGGGGAAAAATGTAATTTAAGGCCAAAATATTCAGGATGAATAAGAGAGTTCATTTTACTTGAGAAAAAGTGCTGGGGAGTGATATTGACCAATTTCTATTGTTATATTGTGTGCATGTACACATGTGCAACAGCATAACCCATCATTATGAGTAACCATAATGCACTAATAAATGTGGAAAATGGAAAAAAAAGTCAAGATAAATAATCCAGATATACTTGATTTATTCTAAGTAAAATGAAAGGAGGAAGGTGGAGGTGGTGTGACTGAGATGTGAAATTAAACGCTGAGGAATACAATTGTTTTGCTTAGCATGATAGTCTCCAGATCCATCCATTTACTAGAGTCATTCTTCTTTATGGCTAAGTAAATACTCTATTGCGTTCATTTTCTTTTTCCATTCATCTGTTGAACTGCACCTAGGTTGGCTTCACAGCTTGCGAGGGAGCGGGGATAGGACTAGGAGAGGCAGAGGAATGAACCTGACATAATTTTCCTATGTACATATATGAAAATACCTAAGCAAATCTCACTATCCTGGCCCACCCACAAGAATGGGGTTCTTATTGGAATAAGATGTATTCTATGCTTGTAATATTTACCAAAATGGATTCTACTGTCATGTATAACCAAAAAGAATTAATAAAAAAATTGTTAAAAAAATAAAAGAATTGTTTTAAATTAAACAAAGTTAACTGTTACAAATAATAAAATTTAAGCTTGTTTGCCATTTTTTTTACATTTTGTGTAACTGAAACTTTGTACCTCTTGACTGATATTTCCCTCTTTCTCCCACATCCAGACCCAAATGTGTTTGGGTTCTTATGCCTGGATTGTTTCACTTTGCATACAATTTCACATGTTGTTGTAAATAATCGGATTTCTTTCTAATGTTAAATAATATTTCATTATTTATGTATATTAATTCCACTTTTTTAAAATCCATTCCTACATCCATGAGGACATTTTGATTGTTTTTATATCCTGGCAATTGTGAATGGTGCTATTATGAACATGGGGTATACATACCTCTTAAACATACTGATTTCATTTTGTTAGAAAATATATTCAGAAGTAGGATTGTTAGGTCATATACTTGTTCTATTTTTTAAATTCTGATTAATCTTCATATTCTTTTTTATAAATAAATGTGCTAATTTACATTTTCACCAGCAATGTGTGAAGTTTCCTTTTTATTTCTAATCTTTCCAGTACTTGTTATCTTGAGTCTTTTTGAAAAAAGTGTAAGTTGGTGTTTTGTGGTTTTGGTATGCATTTCCATGATGATTAGTGATGTTAAGCATTTTTTTCATGTTCCGATTGTTCATTTGTATACATTCTTTTCAGAAATGCCTATTCAGATCTATTGTCCATTTAATTGTTGTCTATGTTTCGCTATTGTGAGAAGCACAGTGTGAGCTCTTTTAATATTTTGTGTATTACCTTTTTATTAGATGTACGATTTACAAATATTTTCTCCCATTCTATAAGTTGTGTCTTCACACTGTTGATTGTTTCCTTGACTCTGCAGAGTCCTTTCAGTGTAATTCCATTTGTATATTTTTTATTTCATTGCCTGCACTTTTGGAATTATATCCAAGAAAACTTTTCCTTGCCTAATGCCAAAGACAACTTACCTATAATGCGGGAGTTTTGTGGCTCAGGTCTAGCATTTAAGTTCTGAAGTGCATTTTGGGTTGATTATGCAAATGGTGTGAGATAAGGCTCTAATGTTCTTCTCCAGGTAGGTACCATTTATTCACATATATTGAAGAGACTATACTGTCCATTACGTATTCTTGGCACTTTTGTGAAAGACTATTTGAAGATAAATACAGGAAATAATTTCAGGGTTCTCTCTTATTTTTGGGGGGGCATACTGGGGATTGAACTCAGGGGCACTTAGCCACTGAGTCACATCCTAGGCATATTTTTTGTATTTTATGTATAGATAGGGTCTCACTGAGTTGCTTAGTGCCTCATTTTGCTGAGGCTGTCTATGAACTCACCATTCACCTGTTTCAGCCTCCTGAGCTGCTGGGATTACAGACATGTGCCACCGCATTTGGCCTCTGGTACCATGTTATTTTGATTAGTATAATATATAATGTACTATCTCGAATCCCTGCCCGCAGAGAGAGGCTGGTTAAAAGCTTTATTTACACCATGGCCATCTCGTAAAGTTTTTCTTTGTTCTCCTCTCAGGAGGAAATTGCTACAGGTTATATAGACAAAGGCAACCCATCAGAAAGCTGTCCATGCAGGCAGCGCATGGATTTACAGTATTACAGATACAGAGCATACAGAGATCACGCGCAGGACATGCAGAAACTCTGGCCAATCGTAAACACTTCCTCAAATTGTATACAACTAAGGCTCCTTTTGGCAAGTTGCCAGCTGCCATCTATACCATGTAGCAGGAGGGATAACAAAAGGGGTCTCTAGAAAACCCCGACAATGTACTTTAAGATTAGGTAGTGTGGGCCTCCAGTTTTATTTTGCTTGCTCAATATCACTTTAACTAGTTGGAGTGTTTTATGGCTCCATGAGAATTTTGGATTTTACTTTTTTTTTTTTTTTTTTTTTTCAGTAAAGAATGCCATTAGGAGGGGTTCCAAGATGGTGGACTAGAGGAAGGCTGCATTCCTACTTGCTCCTTGGATTCCTACTTGCTCAGGATTCAAACAGCAGGAATATGACTCTCAACGAGATTTTATATTCAAAGCACATATAAGGGGTCCCCAGGTGCCGCTACAGAACCAACTCAGCCAGGCTGGGCTCGGACCGCCGCGGGCAGCTACCATCCGGAAGCGCCAGACCCTGCAGCTGCTTCGGAGCCACAGACCTGGGTCTGCGCCAGCCAACAAGTGAGTGAGGGTCCCCAGTAGCACTTTGGAGTCACTGGCCATGACTCCAGCACCAGCCGGCGGCCTCCCAGGCAGAGACCGAGCATCTCAGGCTACCTGGGGCATCCAGAGGCGTCCGGGAAACTCTGGGATCGCGGACTCTGGCGGGGAGTTGGAACTACCCCATGCCATTTTGGCGGCTTAACTGGCGGAGAAGGCCCATTACCAGCTTCCTGGGGCCG
>JAJEJO010000788.1:10806-63752 GCA_020662805.1 Glaucomys volans | reverse complement strand
TACTTATTTATTCTTTAATTCCTTTCATAAAAATTGTAACTATTTTAAAAATTATTCAATTATTTAATTAACCTGACACTTTGCTGTGCCTTTGATAATGTCTTAGTTCTAAGAAGTTTTTAATTTGGTGTTTATTTTTAGGATGAAAATAGATACAGATTCAACTTTTTAAAATAGGCTTAGAGAACTGTATTTACTAACATATAATTCTGAATTTAAGCAGTCAAGGGTTCCATAGTTTCAGAAATACCTTCAATTTTTTTTTTAATCTCTCATTCCTATTATGATGCCCTTTTCTGGATAGTTCACCATCAAATCTTTAACCAGCTGTGTAAATAAGTCATGGAGAAAAGATTATTTGAAAAACAAATAAAATCCCCACAACTTTGATATTTGGAAAATAAATGTTTGAATAATTTTTCCTCAATTGAATATGAATAAATGACAATATTAAAATAAAAAGCAAGTGAAAATTATACAGCATCAGCGTGAGTGGTGTACTGGGAGAACCCTTGTTACAAAAACCAAAGAAAGAAAATCATTCTTCTCAATAGCTGAGATAGAAAGTAAAAGTGTTAGGAAAGATTTACATTAAATTCACAATAAAATACAAAATTATACTGCTTCTATAAAAATAAAACTGTGGAACATAAGAAAAATTGAGCAGAAATGCAAAGATGTAAATTTGACAGGCAGGGTGCAAAGAGGAAAGAACTTGCTTCATTAACAATATATATATGGAACTAAAAAAATGCAAACTGATAAAATTTCCATCAAAGTCTATAAAATATGAAGTGGAAACAAAATAAAGGGGAATGGAAATTTAGAAGTTAAACAGTTGATTCTTTTAGCATTATTGCAGTATAATAAGAACCAAATATTAAATGGAAAACTAAGAATTAATGAGAGACGACTATAAATACAAATAACGTGCTTCAAAATACATAAAATAGACAAATAGATAAAAGAAAATAAATATTAAAAGAAAACCAAAGTTTTCTATATGTCATAACTTGATGTTCTGGATCAAAAGCACTCTTCTCATTCCCGGCAACATTAATGCAGAATTAATGAAGTCTAGCAGTTTGCTGGAATTTTGAAGATTTGAGAAATAATCTCACATAATCATCCATGCAGGTGAAGAGATTTAACAGGGAAACAAACAACTGAAAGTAACAGAAGTACAATTAACTTTCCCTTTTCTGTGAAATATTAAGTACCAACCAGCAATGTCCTCAAAAATTGCAACAGATTTAAACAAAAGACTGATACTCCCGTGTACCTATTTTGCTGTTGCTACCACCTTATCAATGACTTTTCAAACTCTTCCTCAGATACTGCAGTCTTGACCTTCTTGCAGTTTAAACATATCAGGAGTCTTGGGAGTCTTTCTTAGCTGGATCTCTCTTCCTACAAATAACATGATGTTCTTTCAGCCCAACCTTTCAGGACTCAGATCCAGCATAACCTTTTGAAAAAGGGTTTCACATATAGGAAACTACAGAGGTCTCCCCATATCCCCACACACATGCTCATCATACCTTTAACTTGCTCTATTTTTCTTGTTAGGACTGATCAATAACTAATATTTGATATGGTATTTATTTTCTTTCACAGAAGACAAATTTCTGATGTTCATAGTTATTTCATCAGTGTTTTCAATAGTAGGAGCCAATAAAATTTTGCTGAAAAAAGTGAATGAACAGGACATAATGTGTACAGGGAAATCAACCAAATGAAAATAAAAGCAGTCAGTTTAATATGAACTGACTTAAAAGAATTCTGTTTTACATCAAAAGTAAATAGATGACTTGAAATCATGCCAGCATGCAGAGTAGGTACTTCTTAAGTACCCCCTGATAAAAATAAGTGAAATTGTAAATACCAATCCTGAATAATTTATCAACAAGCCATCGAGGAAGTCTTGCAATAAAAATCCATAAAGGACTAGAAGGAAATGAAAGCTGGAGCCCTAGGGTTTAAATGATGGTGAGGGCAAAATAAATTCTGGAAAACTTGAGTTTCTACCGCAATGATGACTTAACAAAAAATTAGCTATTTGTGTTCAAGCAGAAAATATTTTCTAAACACAGGCAATTCAATAAAAGATTAATTTTTACAAACTGGAGGAAGTATATTTGAAATTTATCCACAAATGAAAATCATGATAGAAATTAAGCAGTAATAACTAAAGCATTATGTATCAAAATTTTGGGGAGAAAAAGTTGTATTTAGAAGGAAACACACATCTTTCCTTTAGGAAACAAAAAGCACTATAAAATATTGAGTTCATAGTGAAAAATAAAGGAAAATAGAATAAAGTCAATGATAGCAAAATAAATCATCAAAAATGAGAAGTGTAATTAAGGAAACTGAAAGCAAAGCCAATAAAGCCAAAATAAACAAGGATTTCTTAAGATTCATATAAATCCAGTAAGAAAACTAAGATAAGCAATGACATAAATGCAAAAGGAGACACAACCACAGAACTAATAAAATGTACTGGATCATGAGTATATTTAGGCACAAATTTAATTTTGAAAAAACAATAAGCTCCTCTAAAAATACAATTTTTGAAAGTGATTCAAGATGTTAAAAATATGCAAAGCCTGATAGCTATTAAAGAAAAATAATAAGTAGTTTAAAGTCTTCTCACAGCAGAAACAGTAAATTCAGGGAACTCACAGGCTAGTTAAAATAAATATTGATGGAAGAGATAAATTTTACACAAAATTTCAAGTGATAAACACATAAAAGGGAGGTACTTATCCTTAAGAAAAAGAACATTAACAAAAAATCTACACATATTGCACTTAATGTTGAAAGAATAAAGACTGTTCCATTAGTTAAAAGAATTTCAAAGATGTCTATGCTCCAGCATTTCTATGCAACATACACCTAGAAGAATAAAAGATATAAAGGTTGGAAAGAAAACACAAAAATGCCTCTATTTTCAAATTGTTGGAATAGTTATAAAGAATGTCCAAAATGATCTAAGGCACATTAGTAGACTATTTTTTTTTCCTATTTCTCTACAAATTATTGTAGAGTTCTAGTAAAATATTAAATAAAATGATCAGAGTGTTTAAGTACAATGTTTTCTTTAGCGTTTAAGAAAACTTTTATCAGATAATGAAGGGCCTTTATTTTTTACTATGTTAATTTTGTTTTGAATAAATGTTGAATTTCATCAAATGAGTTTTTCCATTTATTAAATTATTATATGATTTTCCATCTTTCCATTATGAATTAGATGTTTTGTTTTCTATTTTAAACTGTTTCTATTAACTAGTTAAGCTGACTGTACACTTCAGTAATGACACTCTTAAATGTGTTCTGGAGAAATGATAGTACAGGTGCCCTGGGAACTACCCAAACATGTTCACAGGAGGCTCATCTATCATTGCCTTCTTTCTCCAAATCTGGAAACAGCTCACATACTTATCAAAAGTAAGTTGGGGGCTGGAGTAATAGCTCGGTGGTAGAGAACTCCCCTAGCATGTGTGAGGCACTGGGTTCAATTCTCAGCACCACAAATAAATAAATAAATAAAAATAAACATCCATCAAAATTAAAAAAAGATTTTAGAAAGTAAGTTGGATAAATGCAATTTTGTTATACAATGGAACAATTTATAAATAAACAATTACATATGTAAAAATGGAGCAATTAATGGCATAATATGCAAAACAAGAAAGTCACTAGATAATACATATACTATGATTCCATTTTTATAATTTTTAAAGGTAGTGATATTAAACAAGTTGTAAAATTATAATTAGATACAAGAGAAATTACAAAGTAAGTGATGGTGATCATCTTTAAGGAGTTTCAGAGATTAGGAGAGGATGCCCTTAGGGGAGGGAGCAGAGTGTCCTGACAGGTATCCACTAGCTCTGAAACCAAAACTATGAATGCTCATATTACAACTCTTCCTATTCATTTTACATATTTCTAAATTAGCAATGAAATACAATAAATATCTTTAAAATACTTTAAAATAATATATGAAATGCAGCTAACTAAACTATATCAAAATTTTATTTCCATTAGGAAAAAAAACAGCAGATACTATAGAAAAGTAAGATTTAAAAATAGCCACAGTTTCATCAAAATAATGCAGTTTTGCCTGACATTTTATTACAGATTTTCATCAGATTTTACTTTTTATTTGCTTTTGCCAGTCTTGTCTACTAATTTTAGCTTCCATAATAGAGAATATCCTTCTATATTAGACAGTATACTGTGCTCATACTTTTTTGCTTGATAAATAGTATTCAATGTGTATTTGTAAATTAATGAATGAGTTAATGCATGAAAAATAGTGAAATGCACATGGAGAACTTAACATCATCAACTCTCTCTCCTTCCCATTATTTAGGGATACTTAATTTCACTTTAACCAAGGCCGCCTGTGATATAAACAATCTGTACTGCATCCTGTCAACACAAAGTGAGCCACAATAACAAAAATCAAAAATCGTACAGGAATAAGCTAGACAGTATAAACTTACTCATTTGGCTGACGTTTTGCAGCTGCACTTCATAGTTCTCTTTGAATTATAGCCCAATTTAAGGCAGACATTAGCTTTCTGCAATGTCTGCAAAAATGTCTTTCTGCCATAAAACATTAAAACATCCCACATTTTCCTGGGGGAAATATTATTTCTCAATTTGTTATTGCAATAAGAGAGACCATAGCTGTGAGTGATAATCTCAGAACAGGGAATAAAATTACTGCTACTTTTTTCTTGTAATGATAAATGCCTCACCAGTAGAGTGGTTTTATCCCTTTTCAACAGAAGCATCAACTCATTTCACTGCTTATCTTTGTCAGAAATATTCAAATGGCCTCTGCACACATACTATAATTTTAGTTTAGAGCCTTAGTGAAAAACTCAGAGTTTTATTTAGTTCTGGCAATGATTTAACAGCAAGGATGCAATTTCAGAAAGGTTGTCCCATAATGAATTCTTTAGTTTTGCATCGAAGATTCTTCATTCTTTCTCATTAATTTGTTAAAGAAGAAACCACTGCTTAGTATATTTTCCCACCTTCCTGTGCCCCTTAACAACAAATAATTAATTTTTGTACTATGGCAGTGAGCTGCCAAAAAATTTAAAACTGCTTGCAACTGCCACATTAACATCAATATTATCAGGAATGAAAAGCCAGCTATAAATTAACTTGACCATATTGTGCTAATTTTGTATTTCCTGGTTGTAATAAAGAGTCAGTATTACATTAGTGTTTATAAATCACAAGGCACTGTCCTCAAATTGAATCTCAAAATAGACTTGCTGAATTATAAAATGAATATAGACATATGACCGCAGATTTTAGCTGTAGGCACTGAATGTTGTCAGGTCCTCTCAGTCATGCCTCGCATGAAGGAGGAAACAGTTGACAGCCAGAGGAGAATGTTGGCTGTTTTTTGTTACCCAGAAAACTTACCTACTCAATAAACACACAAGAGCCAATACTCTTGTTGTGAGAAGGGATGGGAGGGGTCCCGGCCATACCTCCTCTGGCCTCTTTACACCAAGTCGCCCAACTCTCTTTTATTTGTAGGCACACAGGTAAAAGGCACAAGGAACAGGATGAGCTTCCTCTTTGATGGACAGGATAGGATGGAGTTAGGGGAGTCATCCTCTTAGGGGGAAAATTCAAGGAGACAGGGAACCACTCCACACAGCATCACATACTTCCCCGCAGTTCCTAGAAGCCAGGCTTCTGCATCACATGGTTCAATCTAGTCTGATTCTGCTACATAAGGAGGGTTCTCAACAGAATGTTAACCCACTTGGTCCTCCATGGGAAGGTAGAGAATGGGATTCAAGGAAATTGGTAGCACAGACTCCCCTTTCCCACTGGGCACTGCTTGGATTGATACAATATGTGGATTTTAAAATATCTGTTTATGGAACAACAATGGAGGACATGGCTATGTCTGTTTCTAAGCCACTCCCCCAAATAAGTTTGACTGTAGGGAAGGCTGTAAATAAAGACTGAGACATCCACTTTCTTCAAGACTTGACTCAAAATTTGACTCCTCCTAGAGCCTTCCTCAATATCCTACTCTCAAAGCTAAATTACCACCTTCTCAAATCTATCCATAATATTTTTCAATTGTTAGGACAGTTCACAAAGTTTCATTTAATATACTATTATTCAGTTATGTGTCTTTGCTTCTCAATCAATTGTGAATACCTTAGTAGTATAAACTGTGTTTTGGTGGCACTATTCTGTATAATTATTATATATGTGATATCAGTATTTGCATAATAATTAGCAATCTAATAAACTAAGTAACAAAAGTAACATTTTCTTTGTAAACTAATTTTGTGAGGTAGGTTTAACTTACAAAATAGATTTGATAGCTTTGAATCCAATGTTGATGCTGTTTTTAATTCTGATAAAAATGACATGTGTTGAAATGTAAATCATATAGCCTACAAAATGGGTAAATATGGTAGTTGTAAAATTGTCCACGGAAGTGTTTATATACCAATATCCACAACCATGTTTCTGTTTTGTCAGTTGCAAACATGCTTTCCCATCCCTACAGTATGGGTTTAACTCTTATTTGTTAAGGAAAAAAGCATGTGTATGAAAAGTAACAAAAATAAGTTATGAATCAAGGCCAAAAGGAACTCACAAGATTCTGGTGTGTGTGTGTGTGTGTGTGTGTGTGTGTGTGTGCGTGCGCGGGCGCGCGTATACCTCTGTGCATGAGTATACCTCTGCTATGACCACAGGAACAGCTGGCCATACCTAACTGCCATCCTTTCACTCTCAGTCCAAGAATTCTAAGCCATCTTGTCCTTCAGCCTGAGAGCTGGGTCAACTCTAGAAGCAACTCTGGTTGATTCTATCATGTAATACCTGTCAGTCTGAAAACAGAGCAGGATAAAAGAATAAGTTAATAAGAAATGTTGCTTTCCTCAATTTTATTATATTTACCAGTTTTGCAAAAAAAAAATTAGATCATCTAGTGAATATCAACTAGGTCATGTTTATAGCGTTTTCACACAGAATCTCAAAAAAGATGAATGATGAACTTCAATGACTATCTTACAGTTAAATTCAACAACAATAATAATGGAAAAAAAAGTTCAAGATAATATATGTGAGAAGTCTCAATTATTTTCCATTGATCCAGTTATAGGTTTATCACATAACCAGCTGCTTTCCACTCAAATAATTCAGACATGCCTCTGGCACTAGAAAACTAATTGCACTTTTTTTAATACTTAATAAGTCTCATAAATCATAATGTTTAATTTTGCACCACAATATTTCATCTCATGCAAAGTGAAAATGTAGCAGGAAAAGAAAATAACAGAACTATTATTAGAAAATTAAAAGGTTCTAGTCTATACATTTCCTGTATTAGATTATCACTTAAGGATCATTATTACAGGTAGATCCTACATCTTTCTTTCCAGGTACACTGCTTTATTAAAAATAGGATGTAACTACAATTCAAAAGTTGAGCCATGGCAATACTCAAGACAGCTACACTCAGTTCAAGTCAAACAATTCTGTGCAAGTTTGTCTCTGTAGGCTCATTCCTGAATTAAAAATAAGGCAACCAGACCTTTAAAACAGTGTGAAGAAAGCAGAAGTAAGTTTTAAAATCCTCTATGAAAGTGTGTCCAAATGTATAGTTTACTGCTTCTTGGATTTCATGTGGATTTGAAACTTACAGAATCATGGAATGTTATTAAGAAGTTTTGGAGTATTTTTATAAGGAAACTAGAAATATTTTACTTTTGGTGTCCTTCATGATGGCTCAAATTCATTATTTTGGGAAATATTTATAAATATACTAAATAAAATGTTTTTGTTACTGAAAGTGACACTATTTAATAATAGCATCTTTAGGTTGGAAAACATATAAAAGGTTATGATTTTCATTTGGTCCTTTATTCCAGTGGTCAGCAAACTACAGGCTGCACACCAAATCTAGACCACCATCTGTATTAGTAAATCATTATGGGAGCATATCCAGACTATTCATTTATGTGTTATCTCTGGCTGTTTTTGCACTATAAGGATAGGGGTAAAGAAACTCAATGTCCTGCAGAGCCTAACATAGTTATCTACCTCTTTACCTGATATGTTTACTGAGCCCTGCTATAGTCAATAATATTTACTATGTATGTTTATTGTGTACTGGAGTTGTACAAAGTGCAATCTGTAAAGTGAGAAAATTAGATGATAAGAGAATTTAACTGGATGCTTACTGTTACCTGGGGACAATTCTGATACTCAGCTGATACAGAATAGTTCTGAACTCAGTTTTACTTTAAAACAAGAGTATGAGACCTGCCTAGTTAAGTCATGCAAAATTAACATCATATAAAAATTGGACATAAAAATATAGTCATTAATTACTGCATAAAATTGAGAATTCAATTTGTATGTAGGTTATCATCTGTATTTTATATAATGAAATATTGTTTAAAGATTGGCTTGTTTGAGCTGTACATTAATTTCTTAATGTTATTCATTGAAAGTAAGGTCCAGAAGTATATCTCATCAAATAACCTAATGTCAATGCTTCTTGTTTTCCACCCTTTGATCTTTTCCACTTATTAACAGGAGTCAAACATCATATCATTGTTGATGGATTGTCACTTGAAAAGTAGAAAATTAAACATTTTAATTTCAGTTCTTATTTTGAAACTATTCTAAATTTATTCCTTAAAATTTGATTTTTATCAATTAAAAATGCATATTCCTTTTGATTCAGAAATTTATTTCCAGGAATTAATACCAAAAGTTATTCTTACACCTTATTGCACTGTGTAATAGAATAAAAAACCCCACAAATTACCTTAATGCTAATAGAAAAAAATATTAAATGTTGGTATAGCTAGCTATTAAAAATAAAATGACTTTTTATGAGGTGGCATGTATCATGAAATGAAAAAAGAATGAGGTGTAATGGAGTAGATTCAACTCCTCATTCCTCTTCCCTTTAATATGATCGCTCATATGCCTACATTTTGCTTATTTCCATTGCACTGGGTACCCTAGAAAAACACAATCTCCTTCACTTCTACCTAGGCCCTGTTTCTCATTGACCAGGAAAAATGGTGAGCATTTCCTCTAAAGTTACAAGCACAATCTCGTTCCCCCCATTCAAGCTGTCACAAGTCTAGGTCAAGCTCTTATTTTTCTTTAGTGAAATTCCAGTCTCCCAAAAGGTACCTCCAAGCCTTTTCCTAACTATCAGTATTCTAATGCTGCAAAGAGTTCTCCTCATTGCCGCCACACAGTCCGTCTAAGAGATACTTGATTATGTCAATTTACTTTTTTGTTTGAACAATTTGAATGACTCCACTGGTCACATGGTAAATTTTATCCTGTTGTCATGAAATATATTTTCTTTTTTTAAGGCAAGTGACAACTACCCTATATAGGAAGGGTCAGAAAACTCTAGAGGAATGAAGAAGATGTAAATAACAAAATGATCTGATTAGCATGCCCAAGTTCAGTGGGACAACTACTTCTAAGCTTCAGTCAATTATCATCATCTGAGAGTGTGTCAGCTCTGAGTTCATCATCTCCAGTAACTCTCACTATCAAATATGCAAGGCCAGCTCTAATCTGTTTCTTTTCATAGCTATCCCTGTCCAACACTTCCTCATCTTCTGCTCCTGCTCAAATTAGAAGCTCCCTCATCTGTGCCCAGAACACTTCACTTATATTATGTTCCTTTTCACCATGCATATTATTGTTTGATATGTCCATCTTTCTTCATAAATCATCTTCAGGAGGATAAGGGGTGTAACTTATTTATTTTTTATAGCTCCCAGGACTCAATTCCTGCATATATGAGAAGTAAATTAACATTCCAAACATTAAAAGGTAAGAGCCTGAATAAAATGCTTTATGGACTGAAAAGAAAAAAGGGTGATTACGTCAATCTTGACAACCAGAAAATGGTAAATGCTTCACTGAAGAGGCAGATTTTTATATAAATCGAAGTGCAAATGTGAATCTCCAGACAGACAAGGAAGCTCGAGGTCTGAGAGAAAAAGTGAGAAAAGGGAATTCTGCACTCAGGAAACCCACATGCACAGACTCCCAGGGTGTGGCCTGTGCTGGGAATGGAAGTGGAAGGCTGTCAAAGTGCTGAATTTCATGGGATGAAGAGAGGAGGGGAATTAGAGACTCAGATGGTGGACTGAGTACAAAGTGATAGCCATATTCTAAACGTCAAAGTGAGGTTTGACATTTTCTCTTATAGACTTTTGGAGGGCAGGCGTGTTTTTTGAGTGGAATATTGACAAGATTTATTTTAAATCTGTTACTTCACAAAATCTGGTCCTGTCAGCTATGGAGGGGAATATCTTGGGAGACAGAGAGACTGGTTAAAGAGAGGATGACTAAGGAGGTTGCTGAAAGCTGTAGTATATGAAGAAAGAGGCATTGAATTAGAGGAGTAAGAGATAGGAAAGAAAATGATGGTGAACACCCAGAATTTGCAGATTGTACATTTGAGCACCTTGGGAAAGCAGGACCCTCTAAATGCTCACTGTGCCAACCATGAATCCACATCTACCTATTCTCAAAATGCAGTCCCATTTTGCTTTTGGGAGGTAAGAGTCTCAAAAGAACTTCATACCTCTGACCATGAGTCGACGTTTGGGATCCCCAGTCTTCAGGGCTCCCTCGCCCTTTGCAGAACTTCAGTAGCACATGCATTCTACGCTGTGTGAGTTCCTTTCTCTCTTGTTTTAAATTGGGCTGTGAACATCTTGCATAAAGTGCCTGTGGGTTGCCATGTAGTGTCTCCTTCTCAATGTCAAGTATAATATGTTACAGTTGATGTTCAATGGAAGAATAAGTGGAAAAAGAGCTGGTGTGAGACACCAGATAGTTAATATAAATGAATTGATTGCTTTATTTTAAATCTTTCCAGCTTTGACTGCCTTGCTACTATTTTGCTTCAATAATTTTAGATAATGCTTTCTCTCATGATTAACACTACAAAATGGATTGTTAATTTTTATTTAATAAGGCACATATTGTTTAAATGCTACATCATCTAAAACCTGATATAGATTCAGCCATGAAAATTTAATTAAATATTCCTTCATAAAAGCTGTCTAAAATTATTCTATACAGGGTAGCTGTAGAGCTCACAATGACGTAGTGCTAGAGATTTTTCAGTTAATTAGAACACAATAGAAAGCAAAATAAAAATTTAAGAACATAATTCATTCCCTTATTATTTAATTAAAATCATGGAAAAAGTTAGCTGTTGCAAACAAGTAATAGATAAATTGTATTGTGAATATTTCAGCTAATATGCTTAAATAGCTTAAAATACAAAATAATGAGATGATATCAAATTGATTAATTTTTTAAAAAAATGATTCATTTTTTGAATTTCATTTGTTAAAAGAAGATGAAATGCTCAAATAGGAATAAACATAAGGCTTGCATTATCATCTGTTCTCCATGGGTCTTTGCTGCTAACAGAAGTGAAATAAGCACCTTTTACTGCATATTATTGTTTTATATATCTGTCAGTGCTACCTAGTGTAAAGATCATGTTAGTCAGCTTTTTGCTGCTGTGACACAACCAGAACAAGTGTAGAAGAGGACAAATTTATTTGAGGACTCATGGTTTCAAAGGTCTTAATCCACAGAAGGACAGCTCTATCCACTGGGGCTGGAAGTGAGGTTGAATATGATGGTGGAGGAGTGTGGCAGAGGGAAGCAGCTCAAATGATGATCAAGAAGCAGAGAGATATCTCTACTTGCCAGATACAAATATACACCCCAAAGCTACAACCCCAGTGACCCACCTCATCCAGCCACACCCCCACTGCCTTCAGTTACCACTCAGTTAATCTAATCAGGGATCAATTCACTGATTGGGGTAAGACTCTCACAACCTAATCACTTCTCTGAACCTTTTGGTGTTGTCCCATATGTGAGCTTTTGAGGGACGATTCACATTCAAATCATAACAGATCATTACGTTCAATAATGATAATTAAAATCAAAATTATTATAGGGCATTTGGAAGTGAGTAGGGTATAGATTAGCAAATGCAATGTCACCCTCAATTTTGAAGCAAATATAGAGGCAGAGTTTTATAAAGTGTAGCAGTATATTAAAAAATTTTTTCTGAAATTATTTTCCATGATCTTAGGGCTTTAGACCATGTTTTTTTTTTTTTTCCTCCCCCATCTACCCAGAATCACATTATAGCATTAGAGCCAAGGAGTGATACCAAATAGAAAGGACAAAAAAAAAAAAAAAAAAGAAGATCTGTGAGAAGTGATTAAGAGTTTCTTAAAGAGTGCAGATATGTGATAACATTTTTATATTTAAACCACAGCAGAAGGAAATTGCAAGCCAGAATTACACAGATGAGTTGTCCAGGAAGGTTGGGTCTATTTTTTTTCAAAGTCTCTGTCCATTGTATCAAGAAGTCTTGTTGTTTTCAGGATCAATAAATGTATTTAAGTCACCTTAATATTGGGGATGTCATTTACAATGGTTTTAACTTATGTAAACAATATTTATACAAACTTACTAAAATATACCTATAAATGAGCTAGTTCATTTTCTACATCAAAACCTGTGAAATCGTTAAATATGAGTGATGGATTAGAAAACACAGTCATGATGATTACTTCATGTTTTAGAGGACAGAGTCAATGCATCTAGGCTTAAGGAAGACTACCAGAACAATGAAATTAAAGAATGCAAAGAGGGAAATGGAGGAGCCCCTTGAACAGGTGGTGTGAGCACATTGAATAAGTCTTACAATACAAGGTTAATATAACGTATGTAAAATTCATTGAATGAGGAAGAGAGCCACAAACATAAAATTCAAAGCTATTTTTTCAACTACCAAACTAGAAACAGGATTGGTTAACTACTTATCTCTTGAGGTATATGGAGTCCATCTTCAGTAGAGAAGGAATATTTCTAACATCACACTTCTCTAATATTTGAATTTTCTGCCCACATTAATTGTATCTTTAAATAAAAGGTAATTTGACAAACATATAATAACAAATTGATTTCTGCTAGTTGAATCTAAAGAATAACTTAAAATGTACATTCAAAACCTCAATAGGCAAAGACTTGCACTTTGATATTACAAGTAGTAGTTAAAATTAGAAAAGAAATACATGAATAAAGTGTGATAATTTGTTAATGAAGTGTTACCAAACATAATTTAGAATATCTTGTAATTGATAGAATCATATTCTTTGAATGAATAAATTTAATAACCCATGTATTTCAATATTTTTGTTGAAATATTAACTGAAACCATTGCATACATAATCAGTATAAATTATGATGCATGTATATATTTATGTCACTTCTGAAAACATTAATAAATCAATGTGTTTATTAATAATTTATAAAATTTAGTTTCAAAGATTATAGATTTCTATATTTTTCAAATTTATAGGCATAAATATACTAAGTACAAATGTTGATTTGTCTTTTAAAAAAAAGTGCTTTCATTTCTCAAAACTGCAAAATTAGGTTTTTGTGGAAAAGACTTTACCAAAGTTTAGAGTCTGGTATCAATATAGAATACCTATGGTGCTGGTATATGAAGACATAAAAATCATGTGCTTTGGAAACAAATTTGTCAATGATAATTGAAATTCAATGTCTCAAGTATAATACAAATGGTCTATACATATTTTATAATTATCAAAGAAAGAAAAAAATCTCAATCTGAAAAGCAGTTATTGTGGCCAAGGGTGGTTTGGAGAAGAGTTACAAAGAATGTGAGAATTTGTGTTTAAAAAAAGAAAGTGATTTCATCATCTGAGGAAAGCAAGAAGAATATTCCAAATGTATATTGCATAAATAAATGCTTAAGAGCATGATCCAGAGCTCAGAGGTATGGATTTCAGTTGATCAATGTCGAGGTTACTAAGGTAATTTTCCCCTTACATTGAAAGTAAAGTTTCATTTGATGAATTCAACCTTCATTACCTGGGGAAGAAAATATGAGAAACATGCCCCAGCCAGAAAGACACATCAGGACTGCAATGAATTATTGCTGCATACCCAAATGAATACACTACTGACTAAATTAGAATACATATTTGCTAAATTAAAGAAAAAATCTTTCCATACCCATTTTTGATATAAAAGTACAGGGTTCTCCCACACTCCTGATGGAAATGTAAAATGATGTGGTCACTTTAAAAATATGAGATTTTGAAAAAATGTCTAACTATTTTAAAATATTAGTTTAATGGAAATCAATAATATTGATATTCTTTTTAAAAAGACTTCATTTTTCTTTGCCATTTATATTATTTTTACATTTCAATCATACATAAATCACTCATATATCTACATATCAAAATTTATACATAAGTGGTCACTAATTCCATAGCACAATTTGAGTAAAATATCTCTCGTACATGAAATACTCATTTAAAATAAACTTGATAATCTGAAAGCATTATTTGAATAATGGAAATTATCAAGAATAGAAATGATTAAAATAGTACATCATCTAGCCAAATGTCAACAAAGAGTAACTTCAGATTTAAAATAAATTAACTATCCTGTAATCTTAAAATCAGTTAAACAGGAGCCACTGAATTAACGATTATGGTGCAAACTTTTTTGTCTCAGAAGAATGAAAATGCTATACCCTCAATGTATTGAAGAACATTATTCAGAGAGGCAAAAATTATCATTCGATCCAGCTGTGCCAGCATCTGTTTGCCTGCTCTCTAGGGAAGAAATAAATGTTGAAGGAAAAAAATGACAATAAATAGAAAAGCTCTTAAGAAAATTGTGCAAGATAAATGGTCAGCAGCACCAAGAGAATTCCTCCCTAATGGGAGTTGCAGTAGTTTTAATGACTGGTATTATTTACAGGTTTCTACTTTTCTCCACTTTTAAAAATATATGAATATATTGTGATTTCCTTCTCATCTAACAATGCATATCTAGCTGCAATTGTTTTGCTTAATTAAAACTCTAACCTTACTGAACAAAATTCACAAATCAATACTGATATTTATGAATTTACATTAAAATTTGAGTATAAGCAAAATAAATTGTGCACACTGAATAATAGATATCTTATGAGTACATAAGCAGAAAATGTAGTAAGAATACAACTGTACACATTCCAAATAATGTTGAAACTGCACAAGTTTAAGTTTTAGCAATTTTGCATAAAAGATAATCTTTTAAAGTACAAAATTATGTTTGAACAATAGACATGATTGACTAATTACATGGAAGTTGAAAGAAAAAAGCAATTGCTTCATTAGGTTGGTGATTCTAGAGTTTTGTTCTTGAATTTATCTTTAACTTACAGAGTAGTTTTATATCCTTACATTTATACCTAAGGTTTTCTGATAATTTTATATTGTTGTTCTCTAAGGTTAGCTATTATAGATTGATTTGTAAATACAAACTGAAATCCATTGTAATTATTAATGCATTTCTAGCAAGATAGAATTTTAATAAAAATATGTTGTAATTATCTAAAACACTAATTATGTCAATTACTAAACTATATAAGCAACTTAAAACTCGTCTTAATGCCAAGGAGCTATGAAGTTTTCTGGCTTAAATACTGTCCTGCAATTTGAAATGTGAGAGAGATAATAACAATTCTTAATAGTTTTAAAATCTGTAAATAATACTGTGTGTCACTGTGTCCAACCTGGCTACTCATACTTTTCAGTATTTAAGGTAGTGCCATCTGTGGACAACATATAAAGCTATATAAACATATAAACTCAATTCAGTGTTTGAATTCACTCTATTGGTTTACTACTTTTGGCAGTAGGGATAAGACTAATAAAAAGCAAGTCTTGCATATTCTTATTTTTTCTGTGACTTCCTGGCCCATTACTGAGATCTGATCTATGCATATGTATAATAATGGGCCAATTTCTCTGATCAATGGGAAAGACCTTGGAATGTTACATAATAAAAGAAGTTCATAGCTTTCTTACAGCATATTTATTTAAAATTAATATTCATTAGCTTCTGAATCTTTGGCACCATGAAAAAGCAAATGCAAGTCAGTTGCAAATAAATGCCATTACATCCTCATTTGCATACTCAAATTCACTAATGCAAAAAAATAAAAAATAAAAAACATGATGAGAAATAGGCCAGGTTCTAGACATTTTAAGTTGGATGTCACATAGACAGACTGTATTTTATCTTAAGAAACAAGTTAGTTTGTGCAAATAAAGTAGCGCTCCTATCTATAAATAAGGAATAAAGAAAATATGAATTATAATCATTCTTGTTTAGTACAGCAAAGCCTTTCCAACTCATGCATCCTGAATGGATGGCTAGCCAATAATAAGAAAGAGAAGAATTATTATACAAATGGTAACTTCATTGGTGTGGAATGCATCATAATATTCATTATTCATATTTCATTTAGGCAAAATCCTTAGGAAATCTGAGTAAATGAAAATAAATTTTAATTTAATAAATTTTGATTAACATGTCAAATTTTATATATATGAAATTTATATACATGCAAATTTGGTATGTAAATATTAAATATATTAAAATATTATATATATTTTTCTAAGAATTTTTCCTTCATAGGCATTAAAATATCCAACATGAGTACAGTTAGAAATTTGGAGAAATTTTGAATTGGTAAAGTAAAAATTCACAAAATTTCTTCCTTTTCATACAATCAAAGTAAGAAAGGTACTGCATAATTGAAGTTTAGAACAGTTCTAAAATATATATATATATATATATATATATATATATATATGTCAGCTGAAAAACAGGGAAATTTAATGAAGTAAAATAAGTAGTTGTTAAAAGTTATTGAGATTAAAACTTTAAAATAAAAATTTTGGTGCCAAAATAACTTTTTGATTCTTACTCAAATATGGGAATAAGGATATTAATGTTTTTTAGGATGATTAAAAAGTACAAGGTAATATATACTTAAGCTTGGCATCTTGCCTGAAATAAAGAAGATACTAACATCACACAATAAATATAATTGCTACCAATAATAGGATAATAATTTTAAGTAGTTGTAATCTTAATAGAAGTAAATTCCAAGTTTAACTTCCTTAGATTTGGGATGTTTTAATAAAGAGTTGGTTTCAATTTGGATTGGTCAGTGTCCTTTTTAAAAGTCTCATCTTCCCTTTCTTCCTTTGGGCCATCGTTGAGAAGGCTGATAGCAAAGTCTTTGCATATGCACACCCCTTCCTTTGGCACTGACGGGAAATTTAAATCTCCCATCATAGGAAATTTTTCCCAGTTCAGCCTCCTTCTCATCCAAATCACTCCCTCTGCTTTGCCCAAGCCAGCCTGAGCCTGCATACCTGTACTCGAATAGCTTTCCTTTCCCCAAGAGTCCCTTGAACATGTAATAATTTTTTTTTCCAAAAGTTCTTGGGGTGTGTGGGAATCATGAGACTTGCCATCAAAATCAAATTCAATTGAGGCTTCATTCTGCTCCCTTGGAGTAGTCAAAAATCATTTGTCATCCTTAAGAGGTTCTAAGTATGAGCATCGCCTTTGAGATCGTTGTTCTCTTTCTTTGGCTCACTACATGGGTACAGATTGGTGCAAGAATTGTGTGGATTGGCTCTTCTGCTTACTGAAAAAATGGTTTTTATTTTGAGATGTGCCGTACCTCAGTTATGAATATTAATGACCTCGTTTGGCATTTGTAAACAAGATTGCAGAATTGGGTTATTTGTCTCAACCCAGACTCTGTGTCTTTGAATACATTTTGTCTATGCCTGATGATAGGCTCAGAGTAGACTCTTATTAGACCAACTGACTGTGTGTCTCAGGCAGAAGTTGCCTTCATTATGTAGAGGTCAAACACTAATTCACCCTGTTCGACATGAGCGCATCAGGAGGGTACTAATAAAAAAGCAAGTAGAGATAGTTAAAAATGAAAAAAGGAAAGAGAGAAAGAATTATGAGGATGTTGAGGTCTATACTTCAAGAGCAGAGTGTTCATTTGTCCTCTGCTCTGCTATTGCTAATGCCTTTGCTCCATCACAGCAGTGTGATCCTAATGGTCATAAGGAAAAATACCCATGGCATCCCATCACACCATACTCATGAAAAATGGCCCCCAATACCTTACATCATCCTTATTTCCTGGTTAGAGGACACCATAAGTCTGTTGATCAATTATAACATAATTGTAAGTAAAAGTTACCATGGATTCTCTTAAGTGTTACAGATATCAAGGTGCTCAAAGGCCACCTTGATACCAGTTTCAATTTTGTGACCCCACATTTGATGATGCAGCAACCTTTGGGAATTTCCCTAATCCTGATAATGTTTGTTGGAACTCTGGAGGAGAAAGCTTACAGCCTGGGGTTGGGTAGAGAAAACTCCCCTGCAGTGTGTTCTGTAACCACTCAAAAAGTGATGCATAGGAAAGAAACTGAAGGAGGAGCCTAAGGTTTAATTCTTGGGAATTTAAAATTCAAAATTTATGTTTTTAGCAAATGGAAAGAGTGCTGATTGGCTCTTTTTCTTTTGTTTTATGTTGTTTTCATTGTACACAAATGGGGTACAGCTATTTTTTCTCTGGTTGTACACAAAGTAGACTCACACCATTTGCATAATCATACATGTACATAGGGTAATGATGCTTGTCTCATTCTATTATTTTTCCTTCCCCCAGACCCCTCTCTAAGCCCCATTTTCCTCTATACAATCCATCCTTCCTCCATTCTTTCCTCCCTCCCAACTCCGTTATGTATCGTTATCCACTTATCAGAGAAATCATTTGGCCTTTGGGTTTTGGGATTGACTTATTCCACTTAGCATGATATTCTCCAACTCCATCCATTTACCTGCAAATGCCATAATTTTATTCTTCTTTATGGCCGAATAATATTCCATTGTATATATACCACAGTTTCTTTATCCATTCATCTATTGAAGGGCATTTAGGTTGGTTCCACAATCTAGCTATTGTGAATTGAGCTGCTATAAACATTGATGAAGCTGCGTCACTGTAGTAGTCTGATTTTAAGCCCTTTGGGTACAGGCTGAGGAGTGGGATAACTGGGTCAAATGGTGGTTCCATTCCAAGGTTTCTAAGGAATGTCCAGACTGGTTTCCAGAGTGGCTGCACCAATTTGCAACCCCACCAGCAGTGTATGAGTGTACCTTTTTCCCCACATCCTCACAAACACCTGTTGTTGCTTGTATTCTTGATAATAGACATTCCAATTGGGGCGAGATGAAATCTTCAGGTAGTTTTGATTTGCATTTCTCTTATTACTAGAGATGTTGAACATTTTTTCATATATCTATTGATTTCTTGTAGATCTTCTGTGAAGTGTCTGCTCATTTCCTTAGCCCATTTATTGATTGGGTTATTTTTATTCTTGGTGTACATAATGCTACCTTTGAAATAAGTTCAGTTTTAGTGGAGGTATGCAAATCTACTGGTGCAGCTCATGTGTTTTGTTTTTTTTTGTGTGTGTGTGTGTGCTGCTATAACAGAATACCTGTGAATGACTAATATATAAAGAAAAGAAATTATTCTCTCACTGTAATGGAGCCTTGGAAGTCCAAGATCCACTTACTGGTATCTGATGGGGACTTCTTCCTGTATCATCACATGGTGGAATGTAAAAGGGCAAAAAGGAATGAATCCACTCCCCAAATCCATTTTCATGGCTGCATTAACCTACTCATGAAGCACTTCCCAAAAGTGAACCTCTCCACACTGTTACATGGGGGATTAACTTTCCAAAACATAAATTTTCAGGAACACTTGGATCATAGAATCTTCTGAAGCTCAAATTAGTAATGTATTATGAAATCCACTATATTTGTGGAAAGGAGTATTCAATGTCCTGCTTCTCAAGCATGACCATCATCTTTCAGTCTTTCCTTTACTTCTTTAGGTGTTCATGGTGTAGAGAACAACCAAACTTACCTATTCCTCAGTTATTCTACCTGCTTACTAATTGTAATGTATTAAGGAGGTCTGCCTATTATAACTGGAATGGTTCAATGGGCATATCATTTTTCTCAGCACCCCAGTGGGAAGGAAGTCCTGTTTTTTCCTGAGTATAATCCCTTTGACAAAAATACTCAATAACTATTTATTTTTTTCTGGGAAACACTGAAAAAATACAAACAGTGGTAACACTGCTTCTTTTGACTAGTCAAGCATCTAATATTATAGCCAATGTGACCAAGAATTTTGGGCTTTCTATAATGAATACTCCAAATCACTCGTCTTTGCTTTCTAGGGTAACAGATCCTACTACCGAGTTAAGTCCTTATTTCTGAGTTTTTATAAGACCTGATAATGGAGAATCTGTGACCTGAGCTTAACCAAATATATGATTTCAAGTAAAGCCCTCAGGCCATTCTACCTAGCTGTTCAGCAAATTCAATCCTCTCTTAACCAGAGGACACCAATTTTCAGGGGCCACTTACCTATATGATGACTAACACTCTTTTTCTTATCTTTTTTTTTTAATTTTTGGAATTGAAACATAGTAATTGTATGTATTTGTGAGGCACATGTGATTTTTCTTTTTTTAGTTGTTCTTTTTAGATAGACATGATAGTAGAGTGTATTTTGACATATTATACAAACATGGAGTATAACTTATTCTTTCTTTCTTTTTTTTTTTGGTACCAGAGATTGAACTCAGGGGTGCTTAACCATTGAGACACATCTGCAGCCCTTTCAATAAATAAATTTTATTTACAGACAGGATCTCACTGAGTTGGTCAGGGCCTTTCGAAGTTGCTGAGGCTGGCTTTGAACTCCCAATCCCCCTGCCTCAGCCTCCCAAGCTGCTGGGGAATAGAACTTATTCTAATTAGTATTCCATTCTTGTGATTGTACATGATGTGAAGATTCACTGGTAGTGTATTCATCTACAAACATAGGAAAGTTACGTCCAATTCATTCTATAGTCTTTCCTTATTCCATCTTCCCTTCCTTCTCCTCATTTCCCTTTGTCTATTCCAATGAACCTCTATCCCCTACACCCCATTGTGTGTTAGTATTACTGTCTAGGGGTGCTGGGTTTGTTGTCGCCATTCAGCAAGAAATTGAAGCACAGGACACAGACAGCAAACAAGAAGTAAGTTTATTGCAAAAGATAGCAATAGACTTCTCTGAAGAGAAAGGGCCCCAGAGCTGGGAATCCCATGGGGGAGTTTTGGCCTGTTCTTTTTATGGTCTCTGGAATTTCTTCCTTTCCTTATCTCCTCTCCCCTGTCCTCACACTCCTCACTATTATTAATTGGTGTCTCTTGTTCATCTGCTTTAGTTTTTCTATTGCATTCCCTGCTTAGGAGCACGAGTACAGAAGTGTCTGTCTGATTGGGTCCCTCACTTACGTCCACAAGCACTTTTGTCAAGCAGGAAGTTGACCTCATCAGAAGACCCTCTCCAAGCTCCTTTGTTCTGGCCCTGCCCCCAACTTTCTCACTCTCCATCTTGTCCTGGTTGCCTATGTCCTTCTCTATCAACCCTCATTAGCATCTACATATCAGAACACTCCCGTCTTTTCTAGACACAGTATGCCTGTGACTCCATTGATCACTCAGGAACAGTCACACCCAACAGAGGCCCAGGGGCAACTCTTCATACCACACTAAATATCCTGTTATCCTTTTATGGCTTTGATTGATACTGGTTCCCAAAAAAAGGATATGCTCCCTGATTTCTGTGGCATTATCACATATAATATTAAAGGCAAATAAATCCACCAATCTGCCCACTAAATTTGTAATAAACACAATAATTTTGCCTAGTTTTCTAGTAGTGTGTGTCTCACACCCTGTGGAGCTCTTGTTATTACAATGTGTGCTCTAACCAGCCATATAGGCCACTGCAGTAAAACTCCTGATGGCTGAAAGTTGCTTCTTAGGCAAATGCCTATCTAATTCTGTTCATTATTTAATATTGTAGCAACTACTGGTTGGATCCTCCTTGAAACTGGGGGTCTCATGTGACTAAAAAGTGTCACACTATAGCCAACCGTTTACTATTTCCTGGATTATAAAATCAGCACCCCCAAAACTTGATACAGCCACTGAGGCCGCTTAGCTCAAATAGAAATTGTACCTATGGTACAGAGTGAAATCTGTGCTCTCTGGCATACTGCACCTACAGAACGAGAAACTTTCTGCTCCCCTCAATATTTGGCAGGTGCCAGAGGAGGTCATCTCTCTTCTGGGGCACTTGGTTAACTGGAAAGCCCTCAGAGATCAACAGAGTGAGGAGACAAGGGGTCCATATGATTTAAGGGCAGGAACACCATCAGCACACCTGATAGAACTCATTGGAAAACTGCCATTTTTCATCTCTGAACTGTAGCTTCTCTGATAAAAAATGGAACCCAAGGTTAAACACAATTGGTCAAACCCTAGACAGTCATCTTGACCTTAGATAATGTCCTGGCTATCAGTTGACTCAAATTTTCACAATGACAACAAAAATAATTCCTCATTCAATAATTATTGAACAAAAATAATTCCTCGTTTACCTTTCCACGTAAGGAACGTTAGAAATATCTTGACCCTAGATGTGTAGTTCTAAAATTCATATTTAAACTTAGCTTCAGTTAATTGAGGCATAGGACATTTTGGTAATCAAACATCAGGGTGATTTGTAATAAGGACTCCATTATTGATGTTTCATCATTGATTTCTTTTTATGCCTCACTCTCCTTTTCTTCTTTGACCTCATATCTAGACAGGTTGAAAATAAAGCCCAAAGACAAGCATCCCCTGATTTGGTGTAAACTGGGAATTTAAACTTCCTGTTTTGTGAACTTTATTAGTCCTACCCGCTGTGCACTATAAAAGTTCAATCACAACCTTTGCCATGTCCAACCCAGCCTAGAACTGACAATTGCTGTGCAGGTCAATCTAGAATCCCTCATATAAGGAATAAATCTTCTTTCAAGTTCTCTAGCAGTTGTCAGCATTATTGACATCTAAATAAAGTTTCAGATGATGACTCTTCTGAATTTGTTGAATTACTACGAGGTGTATGGAAATTCACTGCAGCAGAGAAAAACATTAGTATACAATGGAAGCAACATTTCAGATTAGTAGTTCCTAAAGAGTATTTGATGTAGTATAGATTTCTTTCTTTAAAAAAAAATGTTTTACAGCACAGAGAGGTTGTCAAATCATATACTTTTAGGAAGCAGAGAGGTAAATATAATTTAACATAGTTCCTAATTTCAGGTTTTCTGTGTTCCTTTAATACTCTAATGTAACTTAGTAACAGGCACATAAAATGTAAAATTTTACGAAGGCATTAGTTCATAAAATTGACAAAATATTCAAACTAAAACTTTCTAACATCACCTAAGATTATTAAGACAATGTCTCTTTTGATCGCTAGTGCCTATGCTATATCCATCAGCATATTCACCCACGTATTCATACATCGCCATTCAGCATAAGCCTATGTGGTATATGTAAAATATAGTCATACATGAGTATAAATGTACAGCTCACAAGTACCACATATGTAATGCATATGTATGTGACTATAAACAGTATATATCATATATAACTGTATAATACATAGATAACTATATGTGACATTGTTTACTTTTCACTATATTCAGTATATCTCACTTATATATACATGCACAAATAAAACCCTTCCATGTAAGTTTATTCCATGGAGCCTGAGCACAAATGAAGAAATGCTGTGTTTATGAATATTAATATTTTTCTCAAACAGAAAGAAAAGGCTCTAGTTGTCAATAATTATATTTACTTTGAATGGAAATTATCCATTTGGCATTTCCAGCCACTTTCACTTTCTTACTTAGTGTTGCATAATAAGTGTCTTTTCATAACAGCCTTTCTAATGTGTCTGTAACTAGTACTTTACACCAGCTCAGGGACACATAACCCTAGATAATCACAATGTCCACGATGATAATGGACAGTCTCTTTTCAATGAATTGAAACACTCCACTACATTACAGACCTTCAGAGATTTCAAAACATGCAACTTTCCACAGAAACTCATGTCCCACCAGCTTTCTTTTCCTTTTCTATAATTCCATAGTGTCTGATCCAGATATGCAATAAAACACAGAAAGGCTACTTGGATTGCTGCATAGTGTTTGCTGTGTATGCTTTATACATCATGACCTCGTTTTTTCCACTTTAATTGTCTTCCTAGTGAAGAATAGAGTCCCACAGAGTTAGCCGGTTCAGCAACTGCCTTTGCAATTCAGGGGGAAGCCTGAAGCTACATTTCCCCCAAATCTCACCCCTTAGATTCAGCCAGTGAGAAGCCTTTTTAATCAATCTTGGAAAAAAGAAGAGAAATTAAAAGTCAACATTCTATGATGGCAAATACAGTAGACAGTTTAGGACTTCAGCAGCAGCTCTCCTTATCTTTGGAAACCGACTGAGATACAACCTTTGAAGGCAGCAACTGTGATCACACCTACTGTGATCAGGAAGTAGAGAAAATCTTTTGGATTTTGAAAGATCTCATGAGAATTCCCCTACTTTGATGTTAATAAATATTTGGGTTTGTTGACTGAAGAATGGGAGATTTCCCAATTCAGGGCTCTGCTGTCCTTTTCCAATTGTTCCCAAGTTTGTATAAATCTCTAATTTCCTTCAATATATCATTCCATAGTTTAAATGTCTTTGCTTTTATGATCAAAATCTGACTGCTAAAAGTTACTGGTCATTCTCTACTTGTGAAAAAAAAATCACCTTCCCAGGCTAAATTTTTTTCTTTTCCGTTCTCCTCAGAATTTCATATAATTGAGAAGATCATTCCTTCATTCTTTTCCTCCCACTTTTATTCCATAATCATGCACTTTCTGACTGCATACCTCTTAAATAGTCCTTATCACCTACTTGCTAACTTCTCAAGGGTAGGAGCAGTGAATCATCCACCCATGTATTGCACATGTGTATGGTTCCTGAAAACACCACCGTTTTCACTCCTCTTGAGTTTTGCTATCATAAAGTAGTGATTTATTAGCAATGTAGGTAAAACCTTCTTTCCCAGGGTCTCAAAAGCGCAATCTCATATTGATGAAAAAAAAATTAAGTAAGCAGAAATAATTATAGATTCTGCTTAAAATGTTGAAAATTATATAACTTTAGATAAGATACAGCATTTTTCAATTGAAAAAGGATAGGAATACCGCTATTCACTTCGCAAGTTCAATATGTGACTAAATCAAAACAATATGTGACGTTTTTGTGAATGTCTGACATCGTGTGTTTTTTAGTAACATTTCTTTAAATAAATTTTTCTTATATTTAGCAGCCTTAAAATAAACTCCTTGTTAGAAATTTTTGAATATTTACATTTAAATTAAGGAAGAATAAAATATTTTCCTGAAAAAAATACCACTTCTAAATCTCTCTCTTGTTTTCATGGTTGGAATTCTTTAGAAGTTTCCCCACACCTATTGACTCACCATCTGTACAAGAATGTGGTAGCCAGATGTAGGCATGACTGGGAAGCTGTACTCTTAAAATCAAGGTTGCAATGAACTTTAACTGTTAATGATTTGAAATTTCCAAAAATGCCATATCAAAGATTGAAATGTCATATTTTTCACTATTAGTATTTTATAAATTTAGTAAAATCATAAAAAGCAATTGCTGTTATTTTCCTGAATTTCATAGATTCTAATAAACTTTTCTATTAAAATCAGTGGTTGCCATTAAAAAATATTAACTCAAATTGATCAAAAGCTTAAACATAAGATCTAAAACTGCAAAACTCTTTAAAGAAAACATAAGGGGAAATCTTTTAGGACCTTGGATTTGGCAATGATTTCTTAGATAAAACATTGAAGGCATAGGCATCAAAAGAAAAATAGTAGGTGAATTTCATCAAAATTAATAACTCATACTCAAAGGACACTATTAATGGAGTGAAGAGATAACCTGCAGAATGGGGGACATATTTGTAAACCGAATATCAAAAGGGGATTAATAATCAGAATAGAGATGCTTTTAAATTACCACAATATAAAACAACCTGTTTCAAAAATAGGCAAAGGTCTTAAATAGACATCCTCTAGAGATAACAAATAGCCAATAAGCATATGATAAGATGCTTAACAGCAGTAATTGCTAGGGAATGCAAATCAAAACCACACTGTTATATTTCCTCACACCAATTATGATAGTTATTATTTAAGAGAAAAAAATAGAAACAAAGCCATCCTATCAAGTATTGTCAAAAATGTATAGAAATTGGAACCATGGTACACTGCTGGTAGGAATGCAAAATGATAACATACTGTCACTGTGAAGAACAGCATGGCAATTTCTCATAACACTAAAAATACAATTGCTATATGATTCAACACATGCCCAAAAGCACTGGAAGCAGGGACATGAACAGATATGTGTACACCCATGTATAGAGCAGCATTATTTATAATAACCAGAAGGTAGAAGCACTTCAAACATCCATGCATGGATGAGTAGATCAGTGTATGCATATTATGGTCTGTTAATTGGTCTTGAATGTTTTCCCTGATAAGTGGAAGATGATATAGAATCTGGTTGAGGGGTAGTGGGGGGTGAGAGAAGAATGGAGGAACTTTAGGTTATGTAGAGGGAAATGAGAGAGGAAGCGGGCGGGGGTATGAAAAATGGTGGAAAGAGACAGACATCACTACCCTATGTATATGTATGATTAACAAGAATGATATGAATGTACATTATGCACAACCATAGAAATGAAAATTTGTACTCCATATGCATATAGTGAATCAAAATGAAGTCTGTAAAATAATTAAAAAATAAAAATTAAAAATTTTTAAAAAATAAAAAAAATAAAAAATAAAATAAAATCAGTGGTTGCTATATTGGATCTGCTACATTATAAAATAGGTTTTTTTTGAAAATATGTACTTAATGTAAAAAATAATTTTAAATAATATGATTATATTGTTCTTCATAAAGTTAAAATATCTCCAAATTATGGCAAATGTGTACTTCCCTTCCCAATTGGGATTAAAAGTATACCCTGAATATTTTTAGTTAACTATTATAGTCATGACATAGGAAAACGTTTTTAAAAAGGAAAAGGAAAAGCAATTATTTGATTTACACAATTACTTCATTATTTTATACCAAGTTCATTTCAAAGGATAAAATCATGTAAACAATTCCTAATGTGAATGATTTTACAACAATAAACCTCTGTAATTAGTACTTTTGTCATTCATGTGGTGATCTGTCAAGTTTCAATGTTACAATGAACTCAAATAATGACACCACAGATGAATAAGTGGGATTGAGATGAATAAATAATGAATGCGTGGAAAATTACTACTGAGTCCACATTTGTTAGAAAATATCTTTAATGTACACCTGTGTTTGCAGGATTTCAGAGGCATAGATTAATTGTCTGATTGTGAGTCTTATACTTGCACTTTAGCCTCATACTGTTAGAAGAAGGGATATTTTCTAGGTTGTAAAATCTAAAAGAGTCTAATCTAATTTTCTGTGTGGTAAAACAAATAGCCTGTACTTAACAAATACTCCATCTTCTCCCCTGTTTGGTCCACACCTCCCTTCCATTTATATTTGGGCATATGACTAGTTTGGTTAATGACTACAGAGAGAAATAATGTTACTCACATCTGGGTGAGATAACTAAAACCAATTTCTGCCTCCTTTGATATTCTCTTTCCTCAGTACAACATATGTGGGATCCTCAGGCTCAAACAATAAGGTTAAAAGATGAAACAATGTCAGTTAGTGTGACACACACCCATAATCCCAGCTACTCAGAGTGATGAGGCAGAAGGACCACAGATTCGAGGTCAACCTGGGGAACTTTGCAGGATGCTGTCTCAGAATAAAAAAATAAAAAGCTGTGGATGGATACAGTTCAGCGGTAGAGTGCCCCCACATTGGGTCCCTGGTAGCAGGAAAAATGAAAAAAAGAAAGAAAAAAGGAAAGGCAAGCAAGATCCTGAGTGACTGGCTAGAGAGTCCCTGCTGATCCACATTGAAATCTGAGAAAATATGAAGTACAATTTCTGTTTTCTTAAGTCACTTTGTAGATTTTTGCATTTCATGTCAGTTAGTGCTGTTTTATTGGATACATATAGTTAAAATGAGGTAAGCATGTATGGCTGAATTCTAGACCATATATTCATGGAAATACATGGGAAATTTTGCAACTGATTCTATTCTCTTAAGGAGATGAGATCAGTCAGAAGCAAAAATAGTCATAATATAAGCATTCAGTAGTATTTGTTGGCCAAATACAGAGTGTTCTACTTGTGTTCTAGCTCAATCTAGTGTGATTTTTGTTGTTTTTCTAGATATTGAGAATGGGATATTCTCTCAACTTGAAATCCTTACAGAAACATAGAAGCTCTGGTTCTCAAGAATCTATTGATCCTTATTTATTGTTTAATAGGTTCCTGAAGTAACAAAAGAATAGACAGCACTTATGAGGTGGCATTCCATATAATGATAGGAACTGTTTTACTTTTGTTTGAACTGCAGGATTTTTAATGATAAAATATATAATGTTGATATATGTGGTGTAGCACACACTTTATACATTAGTAATATATTTTTTTGGTATGAAGTAAATATAGTCAATGTACTCTCTTGAAGTTGTACAATGTGATCACTCTGCTTATTCACTATTTTTTAACTCTTACAAATTCATGTGCAGTAGTAATATCAGAGAAAATCTATCTGCTTGTTGGTGAGTAAATTTAATTCATCCAATTCTGTCCTTAAAACAAGATTGGTATCCCTTTAGCTTAACTTCTTTCTTTGTTTATCCTTTTATCTGAGTGACCCTATCTCAATCCATAACTTCAATTATTATGCTAATGACTTTGAAGTCTGCATTTTCAAATTTGGTCTATCTCTAGGACTCTAGGTTCATCTGTTTTTTCAACTGCCTTCAGATATCTCCATTAGATTGAACTATTGGGTGTAAACCTCAAACTCAGTCATTAAGTCAGCTCTACACCATCAGCATAAAACTTTTACAAGTGGCATAAGTTATTAGCTTACATAGGTCAGTTAACCTATGTGATAATATGAAATATGTCCAAGAGAATTTTCACATACCTCTTAGCTGTCTACAGCCAAACACTTTGATTTAATCATCTTCTAATGGACAGACTTTATTAAAAAAAAAGTGTTTTTATGTTCTTTGAAAACATAAGAAGTTGATTTATAAACAAGGTCAAGTTCCAAGGATGAATTCTCCAAAAAGCATCACTGTAAGTAAATAAATTTTCACATTTAATTTCTTTAAATGTGACTACTCAAAAACAGGTATATGACTTTTGGTTTGAAAAAGCAAAAATAATTTTATAAATTAACAATGGAACTAAGGAATATAGCACTTATGAGTGTTACCACTATCCTAGGAAATTTCTATTTTTTAAATGTTATTAAACAATAAAGTGATATGATATATGAGAACTCATTCAGTGAAAGTAAGCAAACATTCTATGAACAAATAGGTATAAAGTAAAACTAGTGGTTTTCACAAAATGGAAGTAAAAACCAAATATATTTTCTATCTTAAATTTATTTTTAAATATTTGTTCATGTGCCAAGTATCTGTTGCATCTTGCACCCAACAATTTGATTTTTATTGCAGTTTATTCTAAAATATTTTATATTTGGTCTTCTGTTATCAGGAAGCTATTGAAAGATCATTTTAAAAATTTCTTTAAAATGGGACTGAGGATATGACTCAGTGGTATGGCATTTGCCTGGCATGTATGATTACTTGGGCTCTATCCTCAATGCAGAAAAAAAAAAATTAAATAAAGAAATAAAATAAATTGTAAATTATGCACAAAGTCCTTATATTTATATTTTCTTGGAAGCCCTTTTCACATTGATAGATTTATTTTAGATTTTCCTTGAATCATCATAATAAATGAATTATAGAACATAAAAAGTATTTTGTTGTTAAAATTGCAATGGGATGATGGTTTATATTCTAGTTATATGTATTTTAAAAGCTTAATAATAAATTTTCAGGTAAACACTAACATTTGTTAGGATGGGAGTGTTGGTCTTATTTCACTATTGTATTCACAGATATGTATCTGGCATTTAAAGTAATTAATAATAAATTTGTAGGTATGAATGGAAACCACAACTGTTTCCAATGTAAGTTATTTAGCCCTTAAAGGGAAAAAAATTATATCTTAGAGAGAAAAATATAAACTACTGTAAGAGAGAGGACAATATATTTCTGAAATAAAAATAACAGTTTCCTATCCAGCTTTTTATAAACAAAGGGATAAAAACCACGATACTCTTGAGTTATTTGACTGGCCAAGTTTAATAAATCAACAACAAAGAACACAAAGGAAAATATTCTTCATTAGTTTGGGTTTTCTGCAATTGCTTTGTTGTGACAATATTGGCAGGCAGATTCATAAAATATTTTGCAACCACTTTCTCACTTACTGTCCTTTACTACAAGTTAAAAAAGGAATACTGAAGATTTCAACTCTCCACAGTCAGGATGACCATATGAATCAATTGTGGCTAACTGAATGAAGACTATAGTCACATTCATTTATTCCCTTTACAGCATGAATTTGTCCATGATCCTTGAAACATCAATAAAACATATATACTTATGTATATATGTGTATATGTTATATTTTTGCCTGTGAATATAAACATCAGATGGTGATAATAATGGAGCAAAAAGGTAGATGGAGTCTTATTTTGTAAATTTTTTTCTGCAGCTCAATCACTCTTAGGTTTCCTGACCTCAAACTTAGTAGTTTGAGAAAAATAAAATTTTTATCAATGTAATCATTATTTGTCATATTTTTATTATTCATTATTTTGATATAATAATTTGATATTATATTAAATTTCACCTCCATTAATACATAAGCTTTTTGGGGAATCCGCATATATAATAATAATACAATAAATATAAAACATTTATTTCCTTTCTACATTGGGCCTATGTACCAGTCAGGTTTTGGTCACTGTGACCAGACTACCAAGAAAAGCCAGGTTAGAGAAGGAAAAGTTTATTTTGGCTCTTGGTTTCCAAGTTCAAGGTTGGCAAGCTCCCTTGCTTGGACCCCAAGGTTAGACAACCATCATAGTCAAAGGGCACACGGTGGAGGAAAGCTGCTCACCTTATGATGGTGATTGGGAAGCAGAAAGAGAGAGTGGAAGGGGCTTCTGGGAAGATGTAATAACAATACAATAAATATAAATCATTTATTTCCTTTCTACATTGGGCCTATGGACCAGTCAGGTTTTGGTCACTGTGACCAGAATACCAAGAAAAGCCAGGTTAGAGAAGGAAAAGTTTATTTTGGCTTTTGGTTTCCAGGTTCATAGATGGCAAGTTTCCTTGCTTGGACCCCGAGGTTAGACAAACTATCATATAGTTTCATATCCATATGTATTTCAGGGCATGTTCCCAAGGATCCACCTCCTCTAGTCATGCCCCATTGCTGATAGCTGCCACTTGGTTAGTTCATTCAAACAGGATGGACTGATTTGGTTATGGCTCTCATAATTTAGTCATTTTACCTCTTTCAATAACACAGGGGCTTTTAAGGGACACATCATATCCAAACCCAAACACCTATCGACATGTTTATTCTCCATAATATTTGTTTTTATCTGAATACATTCACAAATACAAACTATATGTTACACTTTAGATTATATTTTTATTTCAAAGGTTTATTAAATTTCTGAATAGATGTCTAACTTGATAATAGAGAACTAAGTTTAGGCAAAATTTGAACAAACATAGCATTTTTAGTCCACCTAGTTGACCTTTTCTCTTTCAATTTTACACGTTAAAAACAACTTAGTAGGAAACATCCAACATTGTATAATACCACAAAAAGAACTTAATCTTCTGGTGTGAAACATTAAAAGTTTCAACAGTCAATGGTGCACAAATGAGCTTTACAAGATCAGCGATAACACACTACTCTGTAATATATAGCAGATGTCTCTTAATGGGTAAAAAGATGTCTTGTTTATTCTCATGTAGTTTGAGGTAAAATTTGAGCCTGCGATCTGGTGCTAGAGCTGACAGAAAGAGGATATCTTGGTATTCATTTATCTTGCTCATAACCAGTGCTCATTTTATGTGTAGAAGGATGCATGCCAAATCATTTACATGGGATATTTCAAAGTCATAAAAATTTGTTTTGGGGTATGTCATTTCCCCAGGTGGCTATAGGCTGGCAAGGTAGAAATGCAAAAAAATTCACTTTTCCCTTGTGTTAGATGACTCTTACATCTCAAAGACGAACTTGATTTTTAAAATTTCTAACCCTAAGGGCCCACACACACATGACACACATACACATACACACACACATACACACACACACACATACACACAGGACCACTTTAAACAAATTTATCACCAATTTTTCAGCATCTAAAACTGGATAAATGATCTAAGGATTATGCTCAATTATCAACTCTCAAGAGCATAGCAAGGGAACTTGTATAAAAATTACAAATATCCACTGAAGTGATCATATAGTTTTTGCCCTTGGTTCTTTGAATGTGATGTATCACATTTATTAATTCACACATTTTGTACCATCTTTGTATCTTTGATCATGATTATGATCTTTGGGATGTATGGTTCAATTTTGTTGGCTAGTATTTTGTGGAGGATTTTTGTATCTATGTTCATCAGGGATATTGACTTGTAGTTTTGCAATTTCTTTTAACTTTCTTATCTAGTCTCAGTATCCTTCCTGAAAAAGTTAAAAGAGAGAATGTAAAGAGTTCACACCACAAAAATGCCAACTCTATTAGTTATTGCATATGTTAATTAACTATTTTGTCATTTTACAATGTATACGTTATTTGAAACATCACGTTTCACACAATATATACAATTATATCAATTTAAAAAAAAGTAAAAATGAACAAACAGCAAATGTTCACCAGATTTCAGCAAATATCTAACAGACCATAATTTTGGAAAAACTTCAACTGCAGACAAATCCAAGTTCTTTTATTCCCATGCAAGACACTCCCTTATTACATGTAACATGACAAGCATTTCTTTGTATTGTCTGCCCTATAAAATTCTCTTTCTCTTGATCTAATAGACACTATATTTTTTTTAAAGATTATTCATATTGGTGCCTTGATTTTTTCAGTTGCCCATCTTTCTTATGTTAAGGGTCTAATAAGGATTATGTATACTAATTTTATGTCAGGCATACAGAAAATAGGTGAGCAGATCTGGCTACACTTTGCTTCATGAAAACTGAAGCTTAGAAGGCAAAATGCCACCTCGTTCCAGTATCCTGTGACATTGTCTTCTAGAAACCGCTTTTTACACTTTCTTCTCCTCCTTAGTCCTCTTCATAGTTTTAGGCAAGTTGACAGCCCTGCTCCGTGTTGTTCTGGGTTTGCTACCATGTTAGTCTGCTGGGATTTTCTCTTCCTGAATTAGGCATCTGCCAGGGACATCTATACCATCCTCCTTCACATTTCACTTTCTTATGCTTATGTGACCCTGTCTGAGGTATTTTCCAAAAGCTTATTTTTGCAACTGTCTCTCTCCCATGCTGCCCACGAGGACAAAGTGACTAAAGTAAATACAATTTAAGGAATTGGTCTGTCTTAAGCAGGTGGGTGCTTCAGCAAATTGATTTTTGACAAATTGACTTCTGAAAAATTGATTTCCAGGAAACTGATTTTTGGGGAATTGATTTAGAGCTCTACCAAATTTTTAACTTTCTGGTACTGCTGATAATCACCGAGATAAAGAGAAATGTCACAACTAAAGCCCTCCAGTTTCTTTTATTCAAGATAACCGATTCTTAATACAAACTCTGATCTCACACAAAATTGGGAAACAGATAAGGTAGAGAGTGAACAGATTGACTTCTCATGTACTTACAATGTTCTCTGCCTTTCTGTGATTTCATAGATGAAAACTTCTAAACTTCATAGTGTTGAAAGGCAGTGAGACGCCAACATGGCTTTCCTTGCTAATATCCTCTGTCATAAAAATGTGTACTTCCTCTTCTACTGCTTCTGCCTTTGACGACTTTGGTTTTGTGAAGTTGACCAGAAGGTGGGAATATAAAATTATAAGAGCTCACTTGTCTAGCAACAGATTACTCAAAAAATTGCCTGATTGTTTTTCGAAAACTGCAGAAAATACATGATGATTTCATCACCCTGAAGACTGATGGTCATTATATTAATTTCTCTGCTCAAAATTAGATAGCTATGGATACAATGATAATGATGATGATGATGATATGAGAACAATGACAATGACAATGACTGCCATAGAAGTGCTGTATGTCAGGAGGTAATATTTGTGTTTGTCAGATGTAGGATTTTATTCCACTTCATCCTGAATCGAGGTTCCCTGTGCTATATCACTGCAGTGTGATGCTGCTAGTTTTTTAAAATAATTTTTTATTTTTACAGACTGTATTTTGATTCATTGTATAGAAATGGGGTACATCTTTCCATTTCTGTGGTTGTGCAGCAATCTGTTTTGGACTACTTTGTGTAATATCCAAATAGTTGTAGTTTTAACTTCTCTATCATTATTTATTAGGTCAAATGTGGAATTTTTGATGCAGAAACAAAAAGAAAAAAAATGAATGACAGAATGAGGTGGGTAATTGTAAACTATGCTTCCACACTGTAAGCGAAGCAAATAGCAGTCGACCTCTGAAGGCAACATAGCAATCAGCAATCAAATATGGAATCTACTAGCCAATAAAATTTCAGAGGAAATTCAAGGCAAGGAGACAGACTCTATTGCTGTGGTTCCCCACATGCCTCCCACCACCACCCTTTCCCCAGGAAACTTCTGGCAAAATCATCCTCGATTCTAGGTTCCTGTGGTGTGTCCTGACATAATATGTTCAGAAGCATGGCATTGCATTATTTTATGGAATTTCAAGGAATATTTTCTTGAAGTTCTAAAAATCACTGAACAAGTTTGAGCCAACATCCAGGCCACAGGAAAGATCTTAAATGGTAGTGAGTGGTTTTAATATTCCCTGTCTCTGCTGCTACTAGTACAGAATAGGAATTGGGAGGAGATTTACCCCTTAAACATAAGATTTCTTCAAGGATATCAGGCACCATGACACCTATGATCTCAGGATCCAAAGCGACATTGTGAAGAATCCAACAAAGAAATAAAAAATGAGACAATGCAAGAGGACCCAAGCCCTTTAAGCTCATGCCTTTAAAAGATGAGGAATGAGACCAAAGTGCCCTGTTTTCCTTGTGTTTCTCTTTCCCAATTACATTAACTTCTCAAACATTCTGAATTCACACAGTCTCTGAAGAACTTTTCAGTAATGTATATTCCAAAAACACACACAAAAGAAACATAACAGAAAATAGAAAACTTTTTTCAGAGTTTGAGGAATCTACATTCATATAAAGCTAGATGCTTCTTTGATGATTAACGAATGTTTCAGTCACTGCCTGAACATATGAACATTCTGATATCAGCTCTCCCAAGCATCCTCACACACAGTAAAACTCTTCAGTTCACAGATGTTATTACCAAAGGGGGACAAGAAACTCTTCCATTGCTTCATCTTAGAACATCTTGTGGGCTGAATTTTTCTGAAGACTCTTATCACAGAAGGAAAGCAAAACAAAAGAGAAAGAGAACATAATTTTTTTTCAAAGTGCAGGTTTGGTTCACACACAGTGCTTCTCCCTCACTCAGGCCTCTGGCCCCCTTCCAATTTCCCATTCTGTTTGAACTTTTATGTTCTGTTTACAAGACAAACCTTTGTTAGAAAAATTCCCATATTGACCACAGAATCTGTTCTCTGGACACTTGACTTTATTTTCAATGCCTGGAGTAAATCAGCTGTTTATCCAGACTGTCTCCCTCAGTCTTTCCTCTTGAAAGAACAGGTTTAGTGTGCTTTTTTGTTTTCAAAACATGTGTAAAATAACATGGTGAAGAAATGACATTCTCTCCCTTGAAAATTTTGGTCCCATAGCAACTGAAAATTATTTCATATTATACAAACTGCTATATCCAAATCTGCTATCCAAGTTATCAGTTTAAGTTATTTAAAAATATTTACCAAAATTTAGAAAACAGGAATATTGAAATTATAAATATGTTATTAATGTCATTTTTCAGAAAGCTCACAGTAATAAAGTAAGAGTGAATTTGAGGAAGTCATCCCATAGCTTTTTAATTCACAAGCTTACTATTTGCATTTGTTGAAATATCATATCAAACTCCATTAATATACACAATTAGTGTATACTAACTAAAAATAAAATAGAATATAAAATGACAGAAATATTTCTTGAATATGTCAACACAAAATTAAAACATATAACAAAACAATCAAAAGATACTTAAGACATGATGATCACAATAAAAGTTGATATCTATGCTCAAAAGATAAACAAATGGAAATATATTGTGTTCTTATGTGCAAAGTTCTATTATTAAATGTAAGTTCAGCTTAAATCAATGTATGAAATAATAAATATCCAAACATAATTCCTAAGATAAATAAGTTATTTTTAAATTATCTGGAGAAAAATTAAAGTAAGAATAATTAGAAACATTTGGAAAAGGAGAAAAGTAATGAAAAAAGTCCCCTTGTCAAATGGTAAAATATACTATCATTTTAAATTGATAATAAATATGGGACTGGCTCAGGAATATTGTTAAAATCTATTCAAATGTACATGAGAACTTTCTGTTAAATCTTAAATTGTTGCATTTGAAACCACTGGGAACATGTAAGATTTTATATAAAAATTAAAGTCATTTTCTAGCTCCCTAAACACATAAGATCATGTTATTCATAACAGCATACTACCACCACCATCAATTATAACTATTGTAAAATTAGCAGATAAGAAAGAAAGAAGGATTACAACTGTGAAATAAATCCATTTGCTGGGCTGTAGAGATGCAATTTTAGTATACATAAAATAATAAGAATATCAGTAAGGAAAACCATATTAAAACATTACCAAAGAATTTAATTAAGTAATTTGGAAAAGCATTAACTTTTAGAAGTTAAAAACTAGAAATTAAAAATTAATTGTAAAAATGTAGAGAAACAATCTAATAAACACTTTATTACAAGTAATTTACAAATCATTTTTAACAGTAGTTTGTAAAATGATTTTCATCATACTTCTACTTTACAAAGTAAAAATTAAAAGCAAATATCCTCCAATTGAACAAATACATTGAGAGTAATCATTAATATTCTTATATTCTTTAGTCACTAGAAATTAGTTCATAATGTTATACTTAAAAGAAATAGTAAATGTTATAATCCCTTTATATTTTGGAAGGAATAAGAAAGAAACAGAGAACAGTTGTGTATCAATTTACCTACTATCTATCTGGGATATACAGAGCCAAATAATTTTTAAAAAATATTCTGTGTAAGGGAATAAGTGAATTATTTTATTGTTATACATTCTGTATTTCCATAATTGTACAGAATATAAGCATTATCACAATGATATAAATTCAGTGCATTTTAAATTTTAATTTTGTATAAAACATTTTACATATGTCAGTGAATGCTCCAGATTTTTGTAACTGCTAAATGTAACTAGCTGTACTTACTGAGCAAATCTGCATGGAGGACAAAACTAACAATTGTTGTCTCAGAACATAGACATAAGTTCTGCTCCTCTTTTTCAACAAAAATATAAGGTTAATCTGGATAACCTCATATTTTGGTTATCTGGATAATCTCAATAATGTTAATTACTTCTTATAATGAATTTACAGTAGGTGAAGTAAGCTATAAAACAAATTTATTTACACAATGATGATAATGATTTCTCTTTTGCTGAGTATTTATTCTTATTAAATAAAGCATGGTATAAAAGCATGGAGAGAGGGAGAGAGAATTTCAATTATTACTAAAGATTTTTACTTTATACTTTACACTTAAGAGTATGACATTGCAAAAACATGCATCAGACTTATAAACTGCATATATATGAAGTGAGATAGCTTTCTTCATTGGTGTGATTTTGGAGTGCTCCCCCATGTTTGTAGTTCAGTGTAAATGGAAAATTGGTTTCAATAAAATGAATATAAATAACACCCCACACACAGAGGAATATTGATCTGTTAGTCATTCATCAAAGAGCAACTTGTCTGGTGGATGACATTTTTGTTATGAAGTCCTTAGTAATTTCTAATAAACACATAGAAATAATTTATAATGAGGACTCATGAAAGTACATAAAAATACATTCTTTTTTTTAATTGGACATATATATGGTATCATTTTATGGGTCAGGAAGTCATCCTGAGGAGGTGGAGACACAAAACAATATGCAAGAGTCTGAGCATTAAGAATCTCACAGACTCCAAGAATTACACCTCTAATTACAGTAATGAAATATCTGTTTGCTACAAATCATAAAAGAAAATTAGGAACAACTAAATATTAGTGACTTTCATTAATTAGTCTAAGTAAAACTGAAAACAAAATTTTAGTTAGAAAATGATTCATCTCATAGTAGCATAAATTGACATTAGTGAAGTCTGAATTAGAAAATGCTAATCAGACTATAAGGGACAAAGTCTTTTGCCAAGAGAAAATTATGTTAGTTTTTTAAAAGAGGTAGCTAAATTATGCTCAGATACTAAAAAGTATCTATATTTTAAAGTTGATTTATGCCATGATATTCTTGCAGATTGATAGAAAGATACAAAGTACATGTAGCACTTGATTCAGAGATTAAACTACAAGTAAATTGATTTTGTAAATTACATTTTGATTGGGTTCAAAGTACATGTTCAGAATATAATAAAACTAATCTAAAACATGTGAATATGTTTTTTAAAAAAAATTTATGAAGTAAATTGTTATATTTACCAAAGTATTAAATTTTTAAAATTCATTTTACTTTTATATAAGGTTCATTTTGACACAATAAAGCATATTTTTCTTTAATTAAAAGGACTATTCTTATATAATGTAGAACCACTTTTAATTTCTTACAAATTACAAGTGTAAAAATAAAGGATGATGGGCATGGTGGTGCATACCTGTAATGTCAGTGACTTGGGAACTGGAGGATTGAAGGTTAAAGTCCAGCCTCAGCAGTTTAGTAAGGCCCTAAGCTACTTAGTGAGCCGAATTAATTAATTAAAAGTATTGGGGATGTAGCTCAGTGGTAAAGCATTCTTATGTTAAATCCCTCGTACTAAGAATAAATAAGTAAATAAAATGAATAAATAAAAATGAAGGATAATAAATATATTGTCATTCCATGTACATCTTCCTTTTTCAGTTTCTCATTTGAATTATCAAAACACCAGATAACATTTCTTTCACATGAATATAAGTATTATACCAGTCATGAAATGAACTTCCTGTTACTGGAATGTGAAATAATAATAATAAGTATAAATTTTATGTTTGATACAGACTAAAGCATAAAAGTAAAATGTTTAGATTTTTTTCCAGAGAAAATTTTTGACCAAGTAATTGACCCTTAAACAAATGACAGATATTATGTCCCAGGTTGTTTTTTCCAATATTCATGTGGTTGCTCTGCAATGTACACATATCTTTGAATATAAACACTTTTCTCTGGTCCTTTCTAAAATATTTTAAATCATTATCAGGAGATTAATACAGTCCATTTTATAGTAATTAATTTTTCAATAATTACTTAACAGTTAATTATTCATGATTTATTGGCTTCCCTGTGATGGTTTAAATAAAATGGGATATTATAACCTCACAAAGCATAAAATTCCATGTTCAGATTGGCATTTTTCATTTGGGTTGAACCAGAAGCTCAAATACAACCATCATTTGAATCTCTTTCTACATCTTCATAATTCCATCGAATGCATTCATTGTAATGTAAGTCTTTCTACCCAACAGTTCTCAGTAACTACAAATTTATATTACTTTTATAGATAATAGTTCCAAAGGGAATAAAGATTTTCTGTCACAGTGATTCCAACCAAATTCTTTTATTAGGTCCCTTTCATCTATCTTGGGTCAAGTAATTATCCCTTAACCAATAAAAGTGAGCAAAGGCTTATAAATCTCAGAAGGTCTATCACAGACCTTTTTCACAAAGAAAAAAGGGGTTTACTCATGAACTTCTGTATCTGGGAAGCAGAGTCAATCTTACTCAAAGCATTGGAGTCACATATTTTATTGAATTAAAATTTTAGCATGTGGTTAATAGGTAATAAGCAATGCTGCATCTCACTCAATGAATCTATTAAATATTTCAATAATATGAAAGGAAAAGATGAGTGGAATTCCCATAAAGGAAAACTTAGATTACTAAAAAATAAGTGTCTATCTGATCAGTTCAAAATATTTACTATACCAGGGATAACTATTTTAACCACACCTAACACAATGTATGAAATTTACATGAACTTTGCAGGAATGGATTAGTCATGTCCTTGATTTTCTGTATTATTTATCAACTCATTATTCAGACTTAAAGTCTTCTTTATATCCTTATAGTTTTTTAAATTGTAAAGTATTTAACTTATTTATCTACTTTTTGAATGAAACATAATATTTGTACCTACATATGAGGTGTGATGTTTCCATTCATGTGCATATTGGGTAAAAATAATACATTACATATCTCAAAATAGAAAGTGTTAAATTTGCCAAAATTTATAATAGAATTACTTATTAAAATGAAAAATTTGAGATGTGGGATGAGGGAAGAGACTTGGGCTTTTATATCAGAGAGATATTAGCAGGTAATCTGAAAATTGAACATGGCTAGAAGCAGGTCCTGAGACATTGGTTGATGATGGAGTGAAAATGTAACATTTAATGACAAACTTCTTCATGACTTTCCACATGCTTTGCTATATATTTAAGATAATTCCATTATTAATCCATCAAAATACATTACCTAAAACACATTTTGAAACCACCTAAACCTCCCTCCTTGGGCAAATAAATTTAAAACTAACAGAGTGACTAGTTTTCTCTACACTTAACCCTTCACCAAAGTATCTTATTGTGGGGGTCTTTCAGTCACATCCCACGTGGATAAAAAAAGGGTTAACTGCCATAGAACAATGTTGACTATAAATCAATCAATTACCCATAAACTCATTTAATCAATAAAACCACAAGATCCAGTACTCTTTTTAAATGAGAGGGGGCACGATGGGTTGGGTCATACCAGATCTGGCCTCTAACAACATGGAATAGCCCAACTATCTTTTATTTATAATCACACTGGTAAAGGGGACCAAGACCAGAAGGAGCTTCTTCTGTGATGAACTGGATGAGGTGGAGTTAAGGGAGCCATTTTCTCAGGGAAACTATCACAGAACCAGACAGGGAACCACTCCCACACAGTGCCACGTACTTGCCAGCAATCTGGGACAGTCCTCTATGGTAGTCAGTTCCCAGAAGTCAGCCCTCTGTGTCCCGTAGCTCAACCTAGTCTGATTCTGCTAGATAAGGATGGCTTTCCACACCTAATCTGGAACTAATTTTTTCCACCTTCAATAACTTGAAACAAAAATCCCATAGCATTTGTAGATCCCAGATGGTTTCAAATTTGGTCCTTATGATCTCCATGATATAATATGCTGAATTAAGTTTTCAAGCTCAGCAAAATACCAGAACTGTTTCTTTTCTCCTTAATTGACAGCAAATATTATGGATTGTATTGATAATGATTTTAATCAATGCCTTAACTTGGTAGATGCTTATATTTTTCAGGGACCATAAGAATATTGCCTTATTAATAAGTTTGAAAGTTAGATATATAAGAGCTATCTTCTACATTAGATGTAAACAGAAAACATTTTTTCTCAGTGAAGAAAGTGTGTGTGTCTGTTGGGAAGTGACTAAGAAGAATTGTAATTTTTGCTCTTTCAATACTGCCTGTTTTATTTTTTTTTTCTAGCAGCTAATAAATATGTAGAAAAATAGGGCCTATCTGTCTTTTATTTAATTTAATTATTTCTAAAGAACTGAAGTGTTACAACTATATTTTTCAGAAATCTGGTGCTTTGAGGCAATAAGCAAAGGTAGATAGTGATTCTGGCTCATTTAAACTTCAAGAGTAGATAACAAGTGATTTCTATAATGACTATTCGATTCCTGCCAATTATTCCAGATTGAACACTTATAAAGAATAGAAGACTCTAAACTGTAGCTTAAATGTATTGCTACTTCTCCAAAGCCTGCTTACCATAGACAGCAAGATTCTACTTGATCAAGTAAAAATTTCCCTAAACTCATGATGTAAAAGATGACACAACATAGACATTACCTACTCATATTTTATTCAAAGCAAGTTGGGATCTCAGTATAGTTTTAATTTGCATTTCTCTAATTGCTAGAGTGTGGGAAGCCATGCATGTTTAGCAGAATCAGGCTTGGCTGAGCCATGGAATACAGAGGTCTGACTCCCAGAAACTGACAGTCATGAAAGACTGTTTCAGGTAGCTGGGGAGTAGGTGGCCCTGTACAGAGTTGGCTCACTGTCTGAGGAAATGCTAATTTTCTAAGCAAATGGCTTCCCTAACTCCACCCCATCCTGTTCCTCACAGAAGAAGCCCCTCCCAGTCTGGGCCCCTTTACCTGTACGAAAATAAATAAAGGTGAAGGTGGACTTCATCTTGTTGGAGGCCAGATCTGGCATGACCTGATCTGTCACACCCATTTCCATTTGAAAAGATTATTGACTCTTGTGCTTGTTTGATCAGATAAGTTTTTTGGTAATTAACCATTAGCTGGTACAGTCCTCTGACAGAAATCCTTTCCCTCATCCGTGCTGGACATGGCTGAACCCTCCATACTATAGATGTTAAACATTTTTTCGTGTAGTTTTTTGACCACTCGTATTTCTTCTGTGTTCTGTTTCTTTGCTCATGTGTTGATTGGGATGCTTTCCTGATGTTGTGTTTTGAGTTCTTTGTATAACCTGGAGATTAATGCTTATCTGAGGTAGAGGTAAAATTTTCTCCCATTCTCTAGGATCTTTGTTCATGTTCTTGATTGTTTCCTTTGCTGTGAAGAAACTTTTCAGTTTGATACCATCCAATTTACTGATTCTTGATTTTATTCTTGCACTTCAGGTCTCTTCTTGAAGAAGTCTGTTCCTAAACTGACATGATGTAGAGTTGGGCCTATTTTTCTTCTAGTAAGGGCAGGGTCTCTGGTCTAATGCCTCGATCCTTGATCCACTTAGGGTTGAGTATTGTGCAGGGTGAGATATAGCAATTCAATTTCATTCTATTACACATGGATTTCCAGTTTTCCCAGCACTATTTGTTAAAGAGGCTATCTTTTCTCCAATGTATGTTTATGGCATCTTTGTCTAGGCTGAGATAACTGCATTTATGTGGGTATGTCTCTGTGTCTTCTATTCTGTTCCATTGGTCTTCATGTCTGTTTTGGTGCTAATACCATGCTTTGTTATTATAGCTCTGTAATATAATTTAAGGTCTATTATTGTGATGTCTTTTGCATCACTTTTCTTGCTAAGGATTGTTTTGACTATTCTGGGCCTCTTATTTTTCCAAATTAATTTCATGATTTCTTTTTCTATTTCTATGGAGAACATCATTGGGATTTTAATAGAAATTGTGCTAAATCTGTATAGCATTTTTGGCAAAATGGCCATTTTGATAATATTAATTCTGCCTATCCAGGAACATGAGAGATCTTTCCATTTTCTGAGGTTGTCTTCGATTTCTTTCTTTAGTGTTTGGCAGTTTTCATTACAGAGGTCTTTCACCTATTTTGTTAGATTGATTCAATCTCACTCTAGTCAGAATGACAATTGTCAAGAATTTAAGTAACAATAAATATTGATGAGAATGTGGGGAGAAAGGTTCAGTCATTCATTGCTGGTGGGATGCAAATTGGTGCAACTACTATGAAAAGGAAAATGGAAAACTTGGAATGGAACCCCATTTGACCCAGTTATCCCACTCCTCAGTCTGTACCCAAAGGACAAAGCCACATCAATGTTTATAGCAACTTAACTCACAATAGCCAAGCTCTGAAAACAACCTAGGTGTTCTTCAATGGATGAATAGCTAAAGAAAATGTGATACATATGCACAAAGGAATATTACTCAGCCATAAGTAAGAATGGAATAATGGCATTTGCCAGTAAATGGCTGGAATGGGAAAATATCATGCTAAGCCAATCCCATTAAACCAAAGGCCAAATATTCTATCTGATTTGTGGATGGCAACCCAAAACAAGGGTGGGTGAAGAGGGAAAGAAAAGAAATCCCTTGGATTATAGAAAGTGGAACAAAATGAATGGAAGTGGGAGGGAAATATGAGGGACAGTAGAATTAATTGAACATCACTTTTCTAGCCTTGTATTTGAATATGTGACCCGGGTAACTTTGCATCATGTACAACCACAAGAATAGGGTCCTAAATAGAATAAGTTACATCCTGTGTAGGTATAATTAGCCAAAATACATTCTACTGTCATGTACAACTAAAAAGAACAACAACAAAAAAGTTGGGAAATCAATAAGAAGTCACTCCTAGGTATTTTAGTTCAGTATGGTGCCTGAATACATAATCCAATTTTTAAGGGTGAGGTGTTCAAACACCACCAAGATCCTTCTGGACCATCTTCACAAAGTGGTTCTTTCTAGAATCCAAGTGTCTTGTCATCACTCTCTTTCTTTCTTTCTTTTTTTTTTTTTTTTTGGTACAGAGGATTAAACACAGAGGTGCCCAGTCACTAAACCATGTCCCCAGCCCTTTATAAAAGTATTTTATTTAGAGACAGGATCATACTGAATGGCTTAGGGCCTCTCTAAATCAGTGAGACTGTCTTTGAACTCTCAATTCTCCTGCCTCAGCCTCCCGAGCCACTGGGCTTACAGGTGTGCACAACCACATCCAGTGTCTCACCATCTCTTATAACTTTCTTTCCAATTAATTTTTCTTTTATAATTTCAGTTTTGTAGAGAGGGTGAACTTTCAGTGAAGACACAAGGAAACTCACCCAACTTTTAGTGAAAACTTGAATTTTTAGAGTCAATCCATCTCTGAATGCTTCACTCACTTCACAATTGGTGCTTTAAGAGTGGGAAATATTTCATAAGCCTACTGGATTCTTTCTCTTTCCTTCCTCTTTCTACATGAAAACTATACACCCTTTTTGAATTTACCTTTCAATGAATATCTATTTCTTTTCATAATTTATACGCATTGTATTGCACTGGTTTTTCCCTCTTCGTATTTCTGTTTCCACTGTAAACACACGTATATATGGGTTTATGTATGTGTACTCATACATCTTAATAAATTAATATTTCCTTTAAATCAATGGAGGCAATATTAATAAACTCAAGAATTTATACATTTTAAGACATGCTAATTATATAGTAGTTTTTAATTATATGTGATCACATTATTTTGGTATTTTAATAATTAATATAGCATTTAAGTAATTTTCCCCTATGATATAGAATTGAATCAATTACTTTACAAATTTCTTATTTTTCATATTTTACGTATGCATTTTCAGTACACAGAATGGTTGATGATAAATATACTGTTTTCTATATCACTGCATAATAATATTAATATTAATAATTAATAATTATAATAAAATGTCAAAATTTGTGGAGGCATTATAATAGTCTAGCAAACTTCATTTGAGATTGTTCCCGTTATAAAAAATATTTTATTTCATCAAAACAGTGCTATAAGAATTCAGGGAAAGAGGAATCTTTCCAATCTGCACCACTATGTATATATGGCTCTATAACTTGAATGGTTATGTAAATCTTACCACCAGCACCTTTATTTTAGAGACAACATAAAATTTTTAATCCTTTTCTGATCATTGCAGCAAGTGTTAAAGCAACAGCACACCTCATTATTGCTATAAATAAGACAAAATACATTGTCAGCCACTTTCTTGACTGTAACTTTCAGTCTGGGATCAAGGCACATTTACTACTATCTCCCAAATAAATATTACAGTGCCTGACTCAAGATGCTTGATTACCTCAAAAATATGCCTTGATATGAATTAATATGTTGCCGTATCTCTCTTCCAAAAATTAATAACCTATGTTTACTCTTCAAGTTATTTATCCCACATGTGTCATGGAACCAGAGGGAGAGAAATGAACTAACCTTTGCAGAGGAATCGCTGTAGTCTAAATGTTGTGCTAGTTCTTCCTATACATGTTATCATCCAATTCTCATCAGAAAATTGTCAGATAGCTTTCCCGCTTCGTTCCTCATCAGGAAATAAGGACATAGAAAACATTTCCATGTCTGAATGTTTTTAAACAATGTAGTTCAGCACTACATTGGCAGCGGTTGAAATCTAAAATTAATCAATGAAATACAGATCTTAGAGGGGAAAAATGCTTTGGAAAATTAATAACTCAAATGCATACACTTACCCTTCTTGTAGTGAGTGACACACACTGTGAGGAAAATCTCCAAAGAGGCTGTAAACAAATAGCATGATGTAGATGCACCTAGCAATCATGCTGCATTCTACTTCTACAAATTCAGTAAATTAGTAATAATAAACTAATCTTTTTACAAAAAGTATATAGATAGATCCATTTTACTAGTAGTAAAAGTTCAATTCCAGAGCAAAGTTTAATAAGATCTGAAGAGTTACTTGCAAAACTTAAATTTGATTTCAGAGGCTCAAATATTTGTCTTAGGCAACATTATAGAAAAGTATATCTAGTTCTTTCCTCTCTTTTGTTAAAAAGCTGTTTCTTGGGCGTAGGGGAGAAAATATTGATCCAGTTTCTACAGTAACTGAGAAACTCAAGGGAACTTGATGGAATCCTAAGATCATGCTGGATTTTAAGTTAAATCATAACTTATAGAAGTTTTATCTAACATTTATTCTATAAAATAATATTCTATTTATACTTATAATCTCCATTAAAACTTTTAATAAAAGTCTTAAACAATTCTAGATTCAAGTCCATCTGACTTTGATCATGCTTCTAATTAGTTTTAAAATTTTCTACATTTGAAAATAAATTTTTTGCAGGAGGGGGTACAGGGGATTGAACTCAGGGGTACACTGAGCCACTTTTCTAGCCCTGTTTTGTATTTTATTTAGAGGTCTCATTGAGTGGCTTAGTGTCTCACTTTTGCTGAGGCTGGCTTCGAATTCAATATTCTCATTCTCCTGAGCTGATGGAATTACAAATGCGAGCCACCTCATGCAGCTGAAAATAGATTTAACCAAGAGTACAACCAAGTTATCTTGAATATGTGATTTGGGGTTATTATGAATTTTAAATGTATTTAGAATTACTTTGAATATGTTTTTCTGTATCTTCTAATTTAACACAAATATAATGATAAAATATGAGAATGTGTAGTAACTAGCTGTGCAGGATCCCTTTCTGTGTTTTTCCTGGTCCTGTCCTGAAAAACTCAAATGGTTTTCTCGGGCTTCAGGTTGGAAAACTGTTACTGCTTGCTTCATTGGCCCACTCCATAACCTGGTGTCGTTTTGAGCATATCTCATTCTGGTTTACCCCTCAATTCAAACAGATTATCTTTATGTCTTCTAGAATGCATCAAAACCTTTGTCAGTATGTGACATCTGCTGTAGTCAGTATTCTATCGAGAAAACAGAATCCAGTGTGTGTGTGTGTGTGTGTGTGTGTGTGTGTGTGTGTCTCCCCATGTATGTTAAGGAATTGGCTCAGTGGTTGTTGGGCTTCACTAGTCAGAAATCAGCAGGGCAGGCTGGCACGCTGGAGAACCAGGGAGACTTGATGCTGCGGCTCAAATCAAAGGGCAGCTGCAGGTAAAATTCCTTCTTCTTCACAGGATCTCAGCTTTGTCTCTAAAAGTCTCTGGCCTATTGGATAAAGCCTACCCACATTACAGAGGAAAATCTGCTTTTCTCAAAGCCTATTAATTTAAATTTTAAACTCATTTAACAAATATTTTCCATTGATGTCTGACAGATATTGGACCAAATATCTGGGTATTATGTCTTAGCTGAATTGACACACTAATTGACTTACTAACCAAGATTTTTTTATCAGTGCCAGAGATTCCACCTTACTTTTGAAATTGTTTTTGTTCACCTTAGTGAAAATTAGGGAAGGGAATAAAATGAAACTATGTAAACCAAACCATCCTATAAGTTTTTTTAAGAAATAAAACAAGCACTTTCCACATGTTTCACTATTTATTTATATTATTTGCACATTTGGTTTACTTTGTAAGGAAAAAATCAGCTATTGTTTTAGCATATTAAAATTTTTATTATTCACAAACTTTTATTTAAATATTTTAGTTATCATGAATGATGATCTGAATGGGATGGTAATATTGTAGAATAATCAATGTATTCATAGAGTCTCTCCTTGAATCTAACTGGAAAATGAATGTATCCTTTTCCATACTCTCTGTTCAAACACTCTTGGTAGGAGTTCGTTCTTTCTATGCTTTGAATGAAAATTTGGATGAATCTGTGATTTTAAGTTCAATTTTAGATAATAAAAGTCACCTTTACTTCTGTCACAATGAGATGAACAATTAATGCATCAATTCAGTGTAAAAAATCAAACTTACAATGTAGATTACTAATACGAGCATGCTTTTCATTTTCCAACCTTTGTTTCTCCTATCGGTTTTCTTCTGACCTGGAGAGAAAGAGAGATTAGGAGCAGGAATGATGTTAATTGTATACCATACAGGTTTGTGTGGTTTTGTCTGGTGGGACACATGTCCATAAACACCACCATATTCCCCTTCTTAGTCTTTTCACCATAGCCCTCTTGAATTGGACACCATATATTTGTGCTAACCCTAGTCATAGGACACAAGACAGCACTGGTTTCCGATATTTCAATATCAATGATTTCTTTTCAAATCCAGAATGTATAACAAGTAATTCAGAATGCAATATTTTAAATGTGCTACCATTTATTATTCCCTGCAATCTGTGAGGAGGCTGTAATTTTAGACGACTGGCAGTTCTTCCTCAGGTTCCAGTGGTATTTTTTAGTGTCTCTTTTAGTGAAAATTTAGATAATTTCAAACCATCGCATGTGCTAATAATTAGGAAAAATTAAATGAAAACAAAACTCTGTATTTTCAGTATATTCTAGAGATTAAAAAAAGTTAAAATATTTTATAGATTGGGGCAAACCTTTCCTAGGTAAGAAGTCATCACTGATTACTTTATTCCTTGGAGTCTTGATAAAATACAGCTCTAAGTAAACAACATTTGTAAGGGGAAGAAAATCCAGGATTGCTAGTAAAACATACGAGGTCTGGTGTGACAGATTAGAATCTGTAGACAATTTAGTCATGCAGGTAATTCTTCCTGCCATCTGATGCTCACTTATGAAGCAATGGTAAAGCTCAGCTGTGATCACTAGTGATTTGGGAGACCAGAGACTTATATGGAAAACAGAGAGATTGCCATAGTCTTAAGGTACTTAGAATTCAAATTTGTTAGTGAAGGTGGAACTTATTGTTACATGTAGGACTGAATCCACCTTTAAGGCATTTGAAACTGGAGGGGAACAGAATTGACAAAAGATGCAATCCAGCTCTTATCAAGCTATATCTCTGACTGGATTAAAGTGTTCTGCCTACTAGCAGTAGTGTTGAGAGCAAATGATTTTCCTTTTCTGTGGAAAATGTTATTTATATCAATCTCCTTTTTATTTCATAAAAATGGAGTTCCATATTTATACTAAATGAGAAATAAGGAAGCTGGAAAATGTGATCCAAAATTAAAAACAGAAAGTAGTTTATCCAAGTAGATCCATACATGTCTCAGCTGTGGAACAAAGCAAAAGGGATTTTATGAATATGTTTCTTAAACTCAAGGAAGTAAAGGAGAAAATTGATTTAAAAATATGCAGTTTCAAAAGACATCAAAATCTCTCGAAATGAAACACATTGTTATTGTAAGATAAAAACAAAATCTAAAATTAAGTATGTCAGTAATAACCCCCACAGCAGAATGAACATATCAGGGGAAAAATTTAAAAATTGTAAAGTATCAGTAGCAGTTATATAAACTGGAGAATAGAAAAAACAAATTTGAAATTGAACAGAATATGAAAGATATACAGGAAAATATCAAATTATCTACCATTTCTAGTGGAGTTCTAACTGTAAAGTAGTAAATTGAGTAGAAGAAATATCTGACAAAAAATTTAAATAATGACATATGTTCAAAATGTCAATACTGATTATCTGACCTGTAAGAAACAGAAGCAATGCTGAATCACAGTTACGGTGCCTTCTCCTAAAAGGGAACAGCCAACCCACACACTCTGTGGGGAGATGATTATACTGGTGCCATTCCATTGGAAAAGGGTAAAAATACATCCCAACCAGGATGAATATATTTTGCAGGTTTAGATTTGTCTTTTCTGCTTATATTAAACCCTAATATCCATAACTTAGATAGCACTTGGTCTACTGACATAAATTTTCAAAACATACACTCTTATATCAACACACTTTATGACAAAATTATCATGCATGATAGATACATGACCATCAGATCCTCTGCTCTTAGCACATACTACATCATCCTCATGGCCCTGCCTAAAAACAGGAAGGAATGATCTCTTGATGGTGCTTCTGAGTCATAAACTTGGGCAGGACACGTTTCAAAGGTGGAACTTTATTCTTTAGGATGCTATATATGCTGGAAACTAACAACCATTATATAGCACTATGTTTCCAATTGATAAGCAGGACTTTAGAGATAAGAGTTTGGAATCAAAGAAGTAAGAACAGTCATACCATTACTTGAAGATTTGCACTTGGAGAATTCTTTTTATCCTTTATTATTAGGCTGTGTGTCTAGAAGTTTTGAAGCAAGAGATGCTTTCAATTGATGATCTAGTAAGAGAGCTATTGAACCTGAAATGTTCAGAAGACCACTTTGGGATTTCCCATGCCAGTAGAACACCAGCAAGCAGAGAACCTAGTGAAAATAGCCGCAGCATGACTTGACTGTGGCCATCCTTGCAAGCATCTGTTAACTAATGAGACGGGGCAGAATAGGTTTGACCCTCAGTTGGTCCAACAAGACACGGAGTTCTTTTTCTCACTTCCAGTTTTAGCTATAAGTTACCAAATAGAACAAACAGAACCTAATATCATGAGAATAAGGTGATTAGGTAACTCAGGACTGAAGGTCTGGGTCACCCTAACAAATAAATATCCTAGACCAGTAAAGTAGCTGTTGAGTGCAGGGAGAAATTAGAATTAACAAAAGGAATGATATAAACTTCAAGATTAAATGAAGCTTCAGCAAAGATATTTTATCCCAATACCTCTTCTGATGATTTTCTCCCAAATTATGACCAACCAGACCATGTAAAAGCTAAGGCTAGCTGGGGTGAACTTAATACAGCAATTCTCTGCTATGTTAAAATAATATTTGCACAATTTATAACCAGCACAGTTTTTAATGTAGGAAATAGAGATTTAAAAAGATCCAATTACTTTTTTTATAACTCTGGATAGGTTGAGAGGAGAGAAGATAGATTTTCTGAGTTTTTAAATGCATTTAAAAAGTACAGATGTAGGAAAATTGGATTTTTTAAGTGAAATAGTTCTGCTGCTTACAAAAATTAGAGGAAAAAGTATATACTTAATCTATTTAGTAACATAATCACATGCTTTAAAGGAGCATTTACTTTCACATTATTGAGTAGACAAATATAGCCTTTAATAAAAGAAATCAAGGAAATATCCCATGAGAAATTATTTTCAGCATAAACCCAATGAACTTTAACAAAATACAGCAATAACGTAGTTTTCTCTTTTTTTTTTTTTCCTTTTCTTCTCTTTCTCACTTTCAGTGTGTGTGTGTGTAGGGGGATGTGTTTTACACACACTGGGGTTTGAACCCAGGGCCATGCACATGCTAAGAATGCACTTACCTTCGTGCTACATCCCCACTAATCCCTAGCAAGGTAAAATTTAAAAATTAATGCTTTCAAGGCCATGGTTGAAATGTATGAAATGCATAGCTTTCTTAAATAGAATAATCTAAATTTCCATTTACCCAAATTGTTACGATTATGTAACACATGAGAAAACTGAAGAGAAGTTAAGAATGTCCCTGTTAACCCAGCATGGAACATACTTCCTCCCTGCTGGGAAGAGAATGGGCTATCATAAACCTATATTCTTAGCAAGTTTACACAAGCTGCAGTCAGTCAAAGGAAAACAGTCATTTAAAAGCAGAGATAGTTATAATATACACATTTTCTCAAAAATATGATCTGATTTGAGGGGCTATGAAAGGTTGACTTGGTGTGCACACTGGCAGAGATTGTAAAGACTTTAAACTTAGCATTTCGACAGTATCCCCAGATTTGATCTTTTGATCAAAATGTTTGTTTGTTCTTTCTAAATCTGTAGACAGTGGAAATCACAGCTACAGATGATATGTTTTGAAAATTCTCTGTGATTCAAGAGTTACTATTTTATTATTCTGGGCACAAAAATAGGAACCAAACTTCTTTTAGGAAGAAAATGGAAATTGCCATTCCTATAATTGCCATTTGGTTGGATTGCTCAAATACTATTATGTATTGATGCTATCAGTAATGATTTCCCTGGAAGAGATAGGTCTTTGTGGGTGTGTCTAACAAAAGAACACATCAGTAAGAATTTCCGAATTTCTTTGTGTCTCCAATAAGAATTTTAGGATGTGATAGTGAACAAATAGATAAAAGATTCAGGAATACTTTGTTACAGAATGTTAGGAGTTTGTTTAATAATAGATACTCTTGTTGTCAGTTATTTTGGGAGGCTAAAAAGTAAGCATAATTCTGGAATCAGAAGGAAATAATTTTATTTCAGAAGTAGTGGACATTTGAGTTAATAATTACATTATTTTGCAATACAAAAGATTTCCTGTTTTTTAGCTTG